>VNJS01010535.1:0-21042 GCA_008042575.1 Drosophila watanabei | reverse complement strand
TCCAGCTTGCCGGGCTCCTTTTTAACGACGTCTTGCACGGCGACTGGCTCGGTGGCGGACGATGACGACGACGACTCGGTCTTAATGGCGGCGTCCTTCTTGCTCCTTGGCTCTTCGTTGGGCAGGGCGTTCGTGAGGAGCTGCGGCTGGAATCCCTTCAGTTCCGACCGAATCTCGCTGAGATCATAGTCGCGTCCCTTGGCGGAGGCAGCACCACTGCTCATGGCTCGATTGCCGCCAGCACGCGATCCTCCCCGTGCGGAGACCGACTGCGGCTGCTGTGCTGCTGCTTCGGCGGCTCCTCCTCCTCGTCGTCCTCTTCCGAGTCATCGCTGGGATCTTCCCTAGGGGGGGCCGTCGAGGAGGCACTGCTGGCCATACGACCCTTGCCCTGCTGCTGTTTCCCAGCCTGCGACTTCTCCTTGGCCAACTGCTGCCTCTTTGGACGGCGCACTGGCTCATCGGAGTCCGAGTCCGATTCGGTGGCCATCGAGGCGTCTGAGGTGCGGCGGGACGTGGTAGTTCCCGGCAAGACGCGCGTCGGCCGCTTCTTCATCCCCTGCTGCTGCTGCTGGTGCTGTTGCGAGGCAGCTGGGGACTTGGTGCGACCTGCGGCGGAGACCACCACCGACGAGGGCGTCGTAGAGCGCGGCGGCATTGAATCGCTCCGTCCCCGTCCCCGCTTAGCGCCAGCCGATGTTGGCGTCTTCCCCACAGAGGAGAGCAGCAAGGGAGTGGAGCTAGTTCCAGTTCCGCCCAGGGAACTGGGCAACGGAGATGCTCCTGGGTTAGGGGAGAGTCCAGCCGAGGGCGGAATCTTCTGCTGCTGCTGCTGCTGTTGCTTCTCTGCTACTCCGGGCGGCAGGGAACCTTGCACAGAGAGGGAGCCACCTCCGCCGCCCCCACTGCCGCTGTTGGCACTGCTCGTGCTTATGGTGCGGGTCTTCTGCTTGGAGCCCTTGGTCAGGTTCTCGGCAATCCGCTCGCGAGGCACCCACTCGTCGTAGCGATTGTTCCAGCCAGTGTAGTGGACAAGGTACATCGGCACTCCGCGCTGGACACTGATCTCGATGACCTTCGCCTCGTAGGTGCTCCCATGTGAGCTCGGTGACTTCTTCTCGTGGTAGTTAACCTTCAGCTTGTCCCCGATCCCGACCACAAAGTCGCCCGTGTCAATCTTCTCCACGCTAATCTTCTCCTTCTTGCGCTTGCCGCTGCCGGGCTGCTTCTCCTTCTCCTCCTTGTCCTTGTCCTTCTCCTTGTCCTTGTTGTTGTCCTTATCTTTGTCCTTATCCTTGTCGGTCTGCTTGGCACGCTGGTGCTTTTCCTTCTTGACAAACGGCAGCTGGACGCTGGCTGGAGCAATGGAGCCGCCAGCCGCAACTGAAGGGGGTCCGCCGGAGACTGTGAAAGCGAGGGAAAAGAGATGTCAGTATATATACTATATGGGAAACATTTGTCCGAGCCGATTTTTAAGTTAAATATTTCTAGAGATCCTGAAGAAGACGGTGAGAATGTTTGTGACCCTCTGGGAAAAGGTTTAGGTGATTTTATTATCAATATATAGCTTTCTATACAATCTGATAGATCCGTGTTAATAGCCGAGTCGATCTTGTCCGTTTTTACGCTAATTAAATAATATTTTTTAATTCAGAGATGTTGTATATATTTTATTATATAGGAATACTGGGAAGTGTATACAAAAATGGTCTCTTTCTAAAGATCTCTTCCCCATTTAAAAACAGAGCCAATTAACTACCGTTTCCGTTTTAGAATAATGTCCAATAATACAAAACAAAGTCCACATAAATAGTATTTGTTTACTTTTTTAACATAAACGTGCAAATACAATCGAAAAATGAAAAGGAGCGAGAGAGAAGATACCGTAGTATAGTTTACTTATCACAAAAAAATGCACACAACAACAAAACACAGCAACAAGTGTTTGCTTGGCAGTGACTAAATACACATCGATATACACATGTATCAACCCACTTGTGCGTTGTCGCATTAACTCTAATTCCTTGGTTAACTTTCATTTTTGGTAATTTACTTTTGCCGACGCCTCCCACACGCAACACATATATATACGATATACGTATATCGGCAGTTATCGAGTTATCGGCAAAACAGGTGTGACTCGCGTGCGTGCCGAAAGAGGAGGAAAAGAAAAACACAAAAACACAAAAACAGCCCAGAATTAGCACTTTGGGAGATAGCTTATCAATTAAACCGACGCTTACTGGGGGTCAGTAATCTTAATCAGACTTGGTTGAGGATTCTTCTACTTCTTAAGAAATAAAAGACAGAATACTCAATCCTTTGGGTAACTCTTATCCAAGATGGGGCTTCGTCTTTGCCTAATAACTGATAACTAAATTCTTATTCAGATTCTCTTTCGCACTCACCTGATGGCGAGACATCCCGACTGCGCTGCATCTCCGCAGAATTGGCCTTGCTGGAGGCGGAAGCACCACTGCCCGAGCTGATGTTCGTCTCCTTCTCCATGCTGTGGTTCGTGGTTACGGCCGCCGCCGCTGCAGCTGCCTTGATCTTGGCCAGGGGCATGTCCGATTCGGTGTCCTTGCGGAATGCTGCAGAGGCGGAGGCTGGGACGGCACTGCAGGATGTGGCTGATGTAGGGGAAAACGCGGAAGCCGCTGGATTGGTGGTGGAGAAGGAAGAGGCTAGTCCCGACTTGGCTAGTGTTGTTGTGGCTGCAGCCGTTCCGCTGGCTCCCGAGCCTGCTGTAGCAGCTGCCCCACCGCTTCCGCCTCCTCCAGTGGATGACGCAGCCTGTGCTGGAGTCGACTTCTCCTCGTACCTCTCTACCAGGCTCTTGACCTTGCCTTGCTGACTGCTGCTGGCCGCCGAGGCCTTCCTCTGCTTCTTGGCTGGCACGTCAGCCACAACACTGGACTCGCTGGTGTCCTCGGACTCCAGCTCGACCGCTGACTGGGAAGCAGTGGACGCAGCTCTGACTGGGGTGGCCGCCGATGCCGCTGCCGCTGCTGTCGAGCTTGAAGCTGCAGTTGAGGAGGATGCCACAACCACGTTTGTTTGGTTTGGCTGGGCCAGTTTGCTGATGGTTTCTGTCTTCGTTGTCTCCGTGGGCTTGGGCGAGGCCACCGAATTGGCGCGCACCAGGCTCCTGCCCTTGCTGCGGTTCGAGTTCCGGGAGGTCATCAGCATGGAGCAGCCAAGTTTGCGGTGGAAGTCGCCGTAGGGCTGCAGGAACTTCTTGTACGCCTGCTTCACCAGGTTCATCACACTCACCGTGCACGGCGTGAAGCCCAGACGGACGGCAATGAGTTTCCACTGATTCTGGGTGGTGACACGGTTGTAGCCGCCGCGCTTCTGCACCGCCCGAAAGAGCCGGTAGAGGTCCACGTCCCGACTTTGAATAGACGGCACCTTGTTGAGCGGCGTGCCCCTGTCGTCCATATACTTGTACAGCTGCGCCACAAAGCGGTCCTTCTCCTCGTGCGGCTCATCGTCGGAGGAGTCCGAGTCGATCTCGCCTTCGTCGTCGCTGGACAGGTTCGAGAGGCCGAACAGCGAGTCGCGGTCCCAGTGGGGCGGCAAGATGCTGCTGTCAAGGAACTCGAGGGCCGCCTGCACAGCAGGCACGTCCTGTTTGCTTGCCACTTCGCGGGTGAACTCGGTGGCCTCCTTCTTCGGGACCGTATAGTAGCGGCCGTCCTTGAACGAACGCACGAGGTACTCGTCCTTCACGCGGATGCGGACTGTGGCCTGTGCAGAAAAGCAATCATCAATCATCAATCATCAATCATTATTATCATTAAATCATATCCTGTATGAAAAGAAATTCAACAAAGTCAGCTCACCTGTGCAGTGGGCGCCACAACGAGGGCGGGGAACCACTTCTCCTTGTCCTTCTTCTTGGACTCTGTCTCCACGCACACCACCTTGCCGATGTTCTCCTCCTTCTCGTTGACCACCTCCTTGGCATCGCTTTCGTCGTCGTCATCCGAACTGTCCTCGTTCAGTTGACCGCGCCGCCGTCCACGACGTCCGCCTACCACGGGATTGCCAAAGTGCTCCGGGTGCGTCAGCGGCAGCTGGTCCAGCGTCTCACTCTCGTTGAAGTGCCTGCCGCTCTTGAGGCACAGAGCCGTTCTCCTCAGAGTTGTGATGTCGCCGTCGTCGAAGACAACCGTGTATTGGGAGCAGTCCTGTATCTTGGTAATGGTCGCCTCCACGATCTCCTTGCGGTCCGGATGACGCACCTCCACGACGGCGCCCACGCGCAACTGACCTGTGGGCGCCTTGATGGCGTCGTCGGAGACAATGCCAGAGCCCAGGCCCTGCTTGTAGGCCACCTTCACCTTGATGTTGCGCACCACCTTGCTGACCTTGGCCTCGCAGAAGGCCCCCTTGTACTTGGCACTCACCTCCGTGCCCACGGGCAGCGATGGCGGATCGTCCATTTGCTGGGGAGAGAAACATGCATTATTAATTATTAATTATTAACTAGCTTTCTTTCTGGCGAGGGAACAGTACGGGTTAAGTATTCCACAACTGCTCACCTGCATCTTTTGCGAATTTATGCCTTCTCTTGTGCCTTGCCACTGTTCTACTCCGCTGCTCTCCTCCTGAGCATGTCTTCTGCGCTGCACGTTTCAATTGAACTCTCCGGCCGGAGTTTCTTAGCTGCGATTTAATTCAATTCTCGTCTCAGAGTCTCGCCTCTCCCTTTTGTTGTTTACTAGCCGTGGACAGTGCAGCGTTGCCGCTCTTCTTCTTGCTCCGCGGCCGCAGCGCAGCATCGGCTGTACTATATGGAAACGGCGCTCGGAGCGATCTGTTCTCGCGGCACTCACTTTGTGGACAGTTTTCAATTTTTCCCGCTGCCCCGTTGCCCCGATATGAATTATTCACTGAGAAGGGCCAGTTGGTAGCACTTGATTGGTGATAATTCAACGAATTCCACTTTAGTTTACGTTTTTGGCGCATGAAATTTTCGCTAGAGATGTACATCGATGCCAGTGTGACAAAGTTGGGTTTTCAATCTAAAAATTCCATGTTTTTATCGATAGTTTGGCCTAGTATTTAAAATTCAACCAAAGACTGTTCGAAAACCCCCACGTCGAGCTGGCCACACTAAAAATTTGACACTTCTGCTTCTTCGTGTTTTTTTTTTATTGTGACACTGCAAGAGACGTTTATTGTGCATTAATTTTAGTTAAATCCGTTAAGCATATAGTTTAATTATTTAATTTGTTTGCAATGGCCGAATTTCTGGATTCAGAGGCCGAGGAATCGGAGGTAAGACCGCATTCGCCGCTCCAATGCTCACTTTTCGCTTTGCGTTTCGTTGTGTTGCAGGCGCGCGTACGCACTATGTGTATATGTATGCATGTGTGTATATCTGTGCGCGA
Source organism: Drosophila watanabei (assembly GCA_008042575.1). NCBI lineage: Eukaryota > Metazoa > Arthropoda > Insecta > Diptera > Drosophilidae > Drosophila > Drosophila watanabei. Next base: position 15,640 of record VNJS01010535.1, on the reverse strand, counting down.
TAAATGTACACACAATTATATATATATTTTGCATTTTCCTTGGACTTTTTTCCTTGCAGGAGGAGGAAGAACTGAACGTGCACGAGCGCAAGAAGCTCAAGAAGCTGAAGGCCGCGGTCTCCGACAGCAGCGAGGAGGAGGAAGGTGCGTTTCTGTCCATCGCGGCGGGGAGCCCGCGCCGCCGACGACGATAGCCAATTCTGCAGCCGCGCCGCGCCGCGTCGCGTCGCTCTATTTGAACGATCTTGCTGGTGCATTCCAGTGGGATGCATACAAGTTACAATACTCTTGCGCCGAACAATGTCCGATGCCTCCAGGGAGCGCGGGAAAGGGCTGCCGCTTTGCCCATATTTTCTTTCCCTTTTTTCTTTTACAACTTTGAGGTTAGGTCGTATGTTTTCATAGTGCTACCGTGGCCATGGGACAGCCAGCAACAACAACAATTGGTGCAGCGCGGTGATTTTGTGACTTTGTATCGATCGATCTGTGTGAAATATTTGGAAGAACACCGGGCGCGGCTTCTTCTAGAAATTGTAATTGCAATTGGAATCACACTCATGTGGCTGCAGCTCTGTTGGAATAATCAATGGAAACAATGTGACAGCCTTCAATGCAACTATTCTGATCTCTGCAATTTAATCGCAAATCGACTGCAAGATCTTTGTTTTATTTCCAACTTTCGTTTTTAAAACATGAGTCGCAATCATTTTCACTCTCTCCGCTCTTTCTCCCCTGCAGCGAGAGTGGTTGGAAGTTATGGGATTTCTGATCTTACCCGAGATGTGGTTTCCAAGACTTCCCGACACTTTCCCAATTTTCTTCCCGTTTAGTTGTGAAAGTAGGAAGGCAAAGCTAACTAGAACTCGAAAAGTAAGCGAAGATCAGGTGACAGCTTGACAGCTTGAGGGAAGAAATACAGAGTTGGGGCTAAGCTTAAGGTTAAGGCACTCGACATGCTGTAGCACTCTGCTCCCTTCTGGGCGAGACTAGATCCCGATGTATTCCCTGTGTTCTGAATTCGTTATCTGCACTTTGCCGAAAACAGATGACGAGGAGCGGCTGCGCGAGGAGCTCAAGGATCTAATTGACGACAATCCCATCGAGGAGGATGACGGCAGTGGCGACGACTCAGACACCGGCAGCGGTGGCGACGACGAAGGCGGCGGCGGAAGCGGCAAGAAGCGCAAAAAGCACGAGGACGATGATCTGGACGATCGGCTCGAGGACGATGACTACGATTTGATTGAGGAGAATCTGGGCGTTAAAGTCGAGAGGCGGGTAGGTGTCGCCTTCCCAGCAGCCGGATTATCTATCCTTCTAAATCCTCTTACTGCACTCTCTCTATCTTACAGAAGCGGTTCAAGCGCCTGCGTCGTATCCACGACAACGAGAGCGACGGCGAGGAGCAGCACGTGGACGAAGGCCTGGCCCGCGAACAGATCGCGGAGCAGCTGTTCGATGAGAACGATGAGGTATTTGTCCAAACGAGTGCAGCTTTCACTTTCACTTTCACGTTTTATATAAACCAATCCAATCTGACAGAGCGTTGACCATCGCAGCGAGAGGAGTCCCAGGGAGGCGGACGACTTTGGCGAGGACGACTCGGAGTCCGATGCGGACGACTTCATTGTGGACGACAATGGACGGCCCATAGCCGAGAAGAAGAAGAAGCGAAGACCCATCTTCACAGATGCGTAAGTTGCAATTAAGGCCATATATCCGTCTCCAACTAAGCAAGGTTAAATGCATCCCTTTTATCCATACAATATCCACAACAGGTCGCTGCAGGAGGGACAGGACATCTTCGGCGTGGACTTTGACTACGATGACTTCTCCAAGTACGAGGAGGACGAGTACGAGGACGACTCCGAGGGCGACGAGTACGACGAGGACCTGGGCGCCGGCGAGGAGTCGCGCGTGAAGAAGAAAAAGGCGCTCAAGAAGAAGGTGGCGAAGAAGACAATCTTCGACATTTACGAGCCGAGCGAACTGAAGCGCGGCCACTTCACCGATCTGGACAATGAGATCCGCCAGACAGACATACCGGAGCGGATGCAGCTGCGCCAGGTGCCCGTCACCCCGGTCTACGAGGGCTCCCACGAGCTGGACGACGAGGCCGACTGGATCTACAGGTTTGCGTTCTGCAAGCAGACCGTTTCCGAACAGGAGAAGGCCGACAATCGCGAGAAGCTGCGCAAGCCGCCGACGGCGGTCAACAAGATCAAGCAGACGCTGGAGTTCATCCGCAACCAGCAGCTCGAGGTGCCCTTCATTGCCTTCTACCGCAAGGAGTATGTCAAGCCGGAGCTGAACATCGACGACCTGTGGAAGATCTACTACTACGACGAGCGCTGGTGCCAGCTGACCGAGCGGAAGCGCAAGCTGAAGGCCCTCTTCGAGAAGATGCGGCAGTTCCAGCTGGACACGCTGTGCGCGGATCCGGATAAGCCGCTGCCGGACGACGTCCGCCTGATGCCGGACAGTGACTTTGAGCGCCTGGCGGACGTCCAGTCCATGGAGGAGCTGAAGGACGTGCACATGTACTTCCTGCTGAACTACTCGCACGAGCTGCCGCGCATGCAGGCGGAGCAGCGGCGCAAGCAGCTCCAGGAGCGCCGCGAGGCCAAGGCAAAGCGGCAGGCGGCGGCCGCCGAGAACGGCGAGGATGCGGCGGCGACAGCGACGGCAGAGGGAGCGCCAGCCACAGTGCCCGAGCCAGAGAATGACGATGACGAGCCGGAGCTTGTGGACGATCAGCTGAAGCAGGCGCCCAACAGCAGCCCGTATGCGGTGTTCCGCAAGGCGGGCATCTGTGGCTTTGCCAAGCACTTCGGCCTCACGCCGGAACAGTTCGCAGAGAACCTGCGCGACAACTACCAGCGCAACGAGGTCACCCAGGAGAGCCTGGGGCCCACGGAGCTGGCCAAGCAGTATCTGTCGCCGCGCTTCATGACCGTCGACGAGGTGCTGCACGCCGCCAAGTACGTGGTGGCCCGCCAGCTGGCGCAGGAGCCCCTGCTCCGCAAGACCGTGCGGGAGGTGTACTTCGACAGGGCGCGAATCAACATCCGGCCCACCAAGAACGGCATGGTGCTGATCGACGAGAACTCGCCGGTGTATCCGATGAAGTACGTGGCCAAGAAGCCCGTGGGCGACCTGTTCGGCGACCAGTTCATCAAGCTGATGATGGCCGAGGAGGAGAAGCTGCTGGAGATCACGTTCCTCGAGGAGTTCGAGGGCAACGCCAACGCCAACGGCCCGCCCGGCGACTACGTGGAGGAGGCCAAGGCCCTGTATCACCTCGATCAGTTCTCCAAGCACGTCCTCGAGTGGAACGCCCTGCGCGCGGACTGCGTCAAGCTGGCGCTGCAGAAGTGGGTCATTCCCGACCTGATCAAGGAGCTGCGCGCAACGCTGCACGAGGAGGCGCAGCAGTTCGTGCTGCGCTCGTGCACCGCCAAGCTGTACAAGTGGCTCAAGGTGGCGCCCTACAAGCCCCAGCTGCCCGCCGACTTCAACTACGACGAGTGGAGCACGCTGCGCGGCATCCGGGTGCTGGCGCTGGCCTACGACCCGGACCAGTCGGTGGCCGCGTTCTGTGCGGTCACCACCGTCGAGGGCGACATATCCGACTATCTGCGCCTCCCGAACATCCTCAAGCGCAAGAACTCGCACAACGCCGAGGAGAAGGCCCAGAAGCTGGCCGATCTGCGCAAGCTCAGCGACTTTATCAAGATGAAGAAGCCGCATGTTGTGGTGATCGGCGCGGAGTCGCGCGACGCCCAGACCATCCAGACGGACATCAAGGAGATACTCAAGGAGCTGGAGACGTCCGAGCAGTTCCCGCCCATCGAGGTGGAAATAGTCGACAACGAGCTGGCCAAGATCTATGCCAACTCGAAGAAGGGCGAGTCGGACTTCAAGGAGTACCCGGCCCTGCTCAAGCAGGCCGTCTCCCTGGCCCGCAAGATGCAGGACCCGCTCGTGGAGTACTCGCAGCTGTGCGACGCGGACGACGAGATACTCTGCCTGCGCTACCACCCGCTGCAGGAGCGGGTGCCGCGCGAACAGCTGCTGGAGCAGCTCAGCCTCGAGTTCATCAACCGGACCAGCGAGGTGGGCCTGGACATCAACCTGATGGTGCAGAACGCCCGGACCACCAACCTGCTGCAGTACACCTGCGGCCTGGGCCCGCGCAAGGGCCAGGCGCTGCTGAAGCTGCTCAAGCAGAGCAACCAGCGCCTGGAGAACCGCACCCAGCTGGTCACCGTGTGCCACTTGGGGCCCAAGGTCTTCATCAACTGCAGCGGCTTCATCAAGATTGACACCTCCTCGCTGGGCGACAGCACCGAGGCGTACGTGGAGGTGCTCGACGGGTCGCGCGTGCATCCCGAGACGTACGAGTGGGCCCGCAAGATGGCCATCGATGCCATGGAGTACGACGACGAGGAGACCAATCCGGCCGGTGCGCTCGAGGAGATTCTCGAGTCGCCGGAACGCCTCAAGGATCTCGATCTGGACGCCTTCGCCGTGGAGCTGGAGCGCCAGGGCTTTGGCAGCAAGAGCATCACACTGTACGACATCCGCAACGAGCTGAGCTGCCTGTACAAGGACTATCGCACCGAGTACGCCAAGCCCAGCGCCGAGGAGCTCTTCGACATGCTCACCAAGGAGACGCCCGACTCCTTCTACGTGGGCAAGTGCGTGACGGCCATGGTGACGGGCTTCACCTACCGCCGGCCGCAGGGCGAGCAGCTGGACAACGCGAATCCCGTGCGCATCGACACCAGCGACAGCTGGCAGTGCCCCTTCTGCCACAAGGATGACTTCCCCGAGCTATCCGAGGTGTGGAATCACTTCGATGCCAACGCCTGTCCCGGCCAGGCGTCCGGGGTGCGGGTCCGGCTGGAGAACGGCCTGCCCGGCTTCATACACATCAAGAATCTGTCCGACAAGCAGGTGCGCAATCCGGAGGAGCGCGTCCGCGTCTCCCAGATGATCCACGTGCGCATCATTAAGATCGACATCGATCGCTTCTCCGTGGACTGCTCCTCGAAGACGGCGGACCTCAAGGACGTGAACAACGAGTGGCGGCCGCGCAGGGACGCCTTCTACGACTTTGTCACCGAGGAGCTGGACAACCGAAAGGCCAGCGACGCCAAGGCGAAAGCCCTGAAACGCAAGACGTACGCGCGCCGGGTCATCGCCCATCCCAGCTTCTTCAACAAGTCGTACGCCGAGGTGGTGGCCATGCTGGCGGAGGCCGACCAGGGCGAGGTGGCGATGCGGCCGAGCAGCAAGTCCAAGGACCACCTGACCGCCACGTGGAAGGTGGCCGACGAGATCTTCCAGCACATCGATGTGCGCGAGGAGGGCAAGGAGAACGAGTACAGTCTGGGGCGCAGCCTCTGGATCGGCACCGAGGAGTTCGAGGACCTGGACGAGATCATAGCGCGCCACATCAACCCAATGGCCGTGGCCGCACGCGAGCTCATCCAGTACAAGTACTACAAGCCGAACACGGCGCCGGCCAACGTCAACGAGCGCGACTTCATGGAGCAGGTGCTGCGCGACGAGAAGAGCCGCGACCCCAAGAAGATCCACTACTTCTTCACGGCGTCGCGCAGCATGCCCGGCAAGTTCCTGCTCTCCTACTTGCCCAAGACCAAGGTGCGGCACGAGTACGTGACGGTGATGCCCGAGGGCTATCGCTTCCGCGGCCAGATCTTCGACTCTATCAACAGCCTGCTGCGCTGGTTCAAGGAGCACTGGCTAGACCCCACCGCATCGCCGGCCTTCACCTCGTCGGGCTCGAGCGGTACGCCTCTGCACGGTCACGGTGGTCACGGTCTGCACAGTATGCGTCCCCCGCTAGCGGCCTCGGCATCACTACTGTCCTCGTCCCAGCCGCCGTACAGTCTGAGCACCAACTTGAGCGGCACTCCGCGCAGCGCCATCAGCAGCTCCGGCGGTGTAGGCAACTCCAGCGGCGCTGGTGGTGGTGGTGGCAGTTCCAGCGCCTACTCCGTTTCACATTCCATTGTGAGCTACGGCGCCACAACGAACGCTTCGCTGGCGGCAGCTGCAGCGTCAGCGGGAGCGGGCGCCTCCTCCCACTACGGGGGCCTCACCTCCACGCCGTCGTTTGGTGCCATTATAAACACGCCCTACACGCCCAGCGGCCAGACGCCGTTCATGACGCCCTACACGCCGCATGCCTCGCAGACGCCGCGCTACGGCCACAACGTGCCGAGCCCCAGCTCGCAGTCGTCGTCCAGCCAGCTGCATCACTACGGCAGCTCCACAACGGGGACCACGCCGAGGAGCTACTATGACATGGGGGGCGCTGGCAGCGGCGGTGGCGGCTCAAATTCCTACAACATGGGCAGCAACATGCAGCCGCATCACCAGCAGCGTGCCAAAGAGAACCTCGACTGGCAGCTGGCCAATGATTCCTGGGCTAGACGCAGGCCACACTCGCAGCAACAGCAGCAGCAGCAGCATCATCACGCGCACCAGGAGCAGGGAATGAGCATAAACATGGGGAGCATGGGCATGGGTCCCGGCGGCGGCGGCAGCAGCGTCGGCGGCGGCGGTTACAACTCTACGCCTAGCAACGATTACCACAGCAGCAGCGGGCACAACCGCGGCATGGGAGTTAACCATGGACATGGGCATGGGCATGGTCACGGTCACGGTCATGGCCATGGCCATGGTCATGGCCACGGCTCGGGGGCGTTATCCTCCAAGGTGTCCGTGCGCAGTACGCCGCGCACCAACACCTCGCCGCACTCGATGAATTTGGGCGATGCCACGCCGCTCTACGACGAGAATTAGGCCGCGATCTGGGAAGCAGACACACTCTAACTAACAAAAGGAAAACTAACAAGCATATAACTATATATAGCATGTACGGAACGAGAACAGAACCGATCAGATCAGAACGGAACACAAAACCCTACAATAAAACACGCGCAGCTGGCGGTGGGGAGGGGCGGCTGCACCCTAATCTTAGTAAGTCGACGTGCGTTTGGCATTGATCCTCAACGATAATTAGTCTTAAGTGCAAATCGAACCTAATCGCGTTATATATAAATATATATACAAACACACCTCTATACTTGTAATCTGAAAATGTCAGGAGTCGAGAGTCGAGAGTCGGAATTCAGAAGTCAGAAGTCAAAGGGAGTAAGCAGCAGCATCGTAAGCTGAACTCAAGTTTGTGACGAGGACGAAGGACGAGAAATAAATTTACATTTTTTCTGACCAGAAAGTCTCTGTTTGGGAGATGCATTTTCAATATGATTTATTTGATATATTAAACATTTTCCCAATTTCAGACTCGTCACACGGAGCTCCACTTTTATCGAGACCAAAACCAAGAACACTAGACACTTGCATCGATGTTCCAATATTTATTCTCTAAGTTTATTTTGTATCAAAGTGTGAAAACATTAACGAGTTGCAGGGGAAACATAACTCTCGAATCTCGGAATGAAGCTGTATCAGGTCCCAGGGTGTCGCAGCCGCAGAGAATCACTTCTGGACAGCTCCGCGCCTGATTGCATAGACCAGAGTGATGCCGATGACGGCGGCGACCAGGGCCACTCCGATGTGCCGGCAGCTGCGTTATAGAATATACACATATGGAATGCACAGAGAAGAGAGAGAGGGAGCAGTGGGTCAGGACATATTCTAGGGGATATTTTATAATATATTTTAGGGGATTAATGCAAGATGCAGCATTGCTTGGGTGCGGCGACCGTCTCTTGGCTCGCTTTTGAGGGAAATAACAGCGTGCAGGCTTAGCTTTTCACAGATTTAGCATTATTAAGTATTATCTTCTATTCTAGATATTATATAGTGTATATAGTATAAAATAATGCTCACTTGTGCTGAATGAGTGGAAAGCTAACCTAAGCAATACACATATATCTATTTACAGGCACTTACGAAGAATCCCTCTTTAGCTCTTGTAGAACCTTACTTTGTTACTTGAGAATGACTTGAAGCTAGTAGAGAGAATGCGATAGATTAGGAAATGCATGCAATTGGTTTACAAGAAAATACAATACAATTATTGCAAGACCTTGTATTTCAAATCTAAGGAACATTAGGGTTCATTTTCTTCTATTTAATATAAATTTCTGGGCCAATAGGGAAAGTACCTCTTGCAAACCCTTGTGCTATAAACATAGAAGGGAGCTAACAAGGTCGATCAAAGCCAGGCAGCAGGCAGACTGCAGTTCCTTTATTTACATATATGTGGCAGGTGATGATGGGTGGGGTCAAATGGGTTACGTTGCTCACCTAATTGGACCCTTCTTCTTGGCAATGTCGGCGGCGGCCAAGTCACCAATGTAGTATTTCTTCAGGATCTCCCTGAAATGATCGAAAGTTTACACTGTGGCTAACCGAAGGCGAGCAGCCGTTCTTCTCTTTGCCTCTTTACCTCGCCTCCGAGCTGTGGCCCACGTCGTTGAACTCCTTGGTGCCATCGCGACCGGCCACGTCCAACAGTGACTCCTCGCCGCCGGGATGCTTCAATGGGTCAAGCAGGTCAGGCAGGCGCGATGTGATAATTAGTCCAAGCTTCAAACCTCAAGGAGCACCTCCAACTCACCTCCAACCGGAACTTGGTCACATTGTACACTTTGTTGTCGATAATAAGCCAGAGGTCATCGGGCGTGTTGTGCTTGTTAACCGTGGCCAGTGAGATTTCCTTGCTCATTTTGGTGATTTGGTGATTGCGTCAGTGCCTGCCTGCTGCTCCTGCTTTCCGGATTTCGACGCGAACCTGTTGGGCAGAGCCGGAAGGAAGCATCGATGTTGGGGCCCCAAGTGTGAATGGCGCCAGTGTGGCCGCTGCTCCATCGCTCCCATATACCGAGGTGCCCCTTGTAAATATACTAAACTCGAGCCACATAAGTATTGAAAGCTTCATAATTTATATTTAATATTAAATTATAAAATAATAACAAACTCATGGAATTCAATTTCAAGAACCTGAAATAAATTCTTAAAAATGCCCCTTGTTTTAGGGTTGAAAATGCTTTAAAAATGCAATTGATTCACTTAACAAGAAAGAAAGGTAACTTCGAGAGGCTACCCGGGGAGTACCCCGCAATTTGCATTTGGTTAAGAGGATCGTATCGGAAATCAATCATAACGAAATTAAGAGAGGTATTTAAATTCGGAACGCCATTCTGTGTTATTTTTTATTAGGTTAATAAATATATATACTGAATCTAAAATTTAAAAAAAAAAATACTAATGTACATTTTGGAAATTATTTGTATGTGAACCTTTTTTTAATCTTGAACAATTATAAAAAAGACAACTTAAATTAAATATTATTTAATTAGGATTTTAAAAGCGAATAATAGAAATCACTAATCGCATTCTTTAAGTCTATATTTGTATATGATAATTTTTTGGGGAAATCAAAGTAAAAAATATCTGAACAGCCAAATAATAATTCTTTTCAATTCGGAATTCTTCGCAGTATTCGTTTTTGTAAGGTAAATAAATCTGCATACTGAACAACATTTTTGTTAATTACAATTTGTTTCTTTTATTCGGTTTTGTAGGTTCTTTGTGGATGTTGTGTGTACGTATCTAAATGCAAGCCACAGACGTGCCGACGACGATGACACCACACACTCAGACGAAATACGCCGCCAGCTGAGCCATTTTATCCTTGGGCTGCCGTCCACCGCGTCCGCCACGTCCCCCGCCACCCGGGGCGCCCGCTCCGCCGGCAGCCGCCGCTCCACCTGGGCCAGTGATTGCAGGTCCCCCGGCAGCGCCGCCGCCGCGTCCAACCTTGCCGCCACGGGATCCGCCACTGCGAACTGGTCGCGATGCCACTGCCCGGTGCTTTTCCACCAGATGTGAAAAGTCCGTGGAGCAGAAGATGCAGCCGGTCTTCTCCTCGCTGCCGTCCTTGAACTTGCTCTTGTCGGACTTGTACACCACGTTAACCTGCTGCGCGCCGCACTCCTGGCACTTGGCCTCTGCGAGGATAAGGAACGTTTAGAGTCAGGACAAGGGACAAAGCACAAAAGACGCAAAAACCCACCTTCCACTGTGATCTTGGTGGCGCCCTTGAAGCAGTTGATGATCACATCGCACCGGTTGCAGCCCAGCTTCCAGGTGGGCGCCAGCGTGCAGTCCAGCACCAGCACGCCGGTGGGGCACTCGACGCAGCCGGAGATGCCCAGCGTGTTGAGCGAGTGCGGGCAGGTGGAGTGCGTGCAGGTGTTGCAGCCGCCCAGATGGGGCATGTCGCTGAACGGCGGATGGTTGTAGCAGTAGGGGCAGAACGGGTACGACCGCCCCTTGACGCCCGTGGAGAAGGCCAGCAGATCGAAGTCGTCCAGCGGGCACTTGAACTCGCGGTACACCTTGACGTTGCCAATGGGCAGGCTGTAGGTCTCGTCGCAGTGCGAGCAGTGCAACCGGGCGGGCTTGGTCTGCAAAAAGGGAGTACAGGTGACCAGGGATTAGCTCTGGGTAGCGGTAAGTGATGAGCGATAAGCGAGAGTGACTCCTCACCTGTATGTACTTCATGTAGCGCCGACACTTGCCGCAGCGCGAGTGCGCCTTGCCCGACTCCGCCAGCGGCGAGAAGGAGACCTCGAAGAGCGCGTCCATGTTGGCAATGTTCTTCACAAAGTACATGAACTTGAGCTTGAAGATCTGGATGGCGTGGCGCAGAACGTCCTGGAAATCGGCCGAGCCCTGGGCGATCAGCGTCAGCATTCGCTCCACCTCGGAGCGCATGGTGGGCAGCACCAGTTCCGGGTCGATCTTCTGATAGCCATGCACCAGCACAATGCCCAGCGTCGTGGGTATCAGCTTGCGCCCGTTCTCAATGTGCACGTAGTTCCGCTGGCAGATGTTGTTGATGTGCACCGGAATGGAGGCGTCTGTCCCGATGCCGTGCTGCTCCATCAGCGTGATGAGTTCAGCCTCAGTGAGATAGTCGGGCGGCCCCGTCTGGCTCTCGACCAAGCGGACATCGTTTATGGCCACCTGGGTGCCCTGCACAAACGGCGGCATCGGCTCGTCCCGGCCGAAGGCCTGCCAGGTCATGACCCTGGTGAAGCCGGCATCAATCAGCACGTTCGCCGTGCAGGTGAACGTCTCGAGGCCCACGCTCAGCTTGGCCGTCGTGACGCGGTACTTCAGGTCGCGCGACACCGTGCCCATAAAGTGCCGGCAGATGAACTCATACACGCGCCAGGTGTCGCGGTCGAAGTCGCTTCGGTTGCCCAGCTTCATGGGCGTGATCGGTGGATGGTCGCCGGCGTCCTTGCCCTTGCGCGGCGTCTGCAGGTCACCTAGAATGGTGCGCGCCTCGTCCCCAAAGTCGCCCGACGGCTGCAGCACACGCAGCACGGCCGGCAGGTCGAAGTTGGTCGGATACTGGTTGGTCTCCGTTCGCGGATAGCTGATGTAGCCCTGCGTGTACAGGCGCTCCGCTATCTGCATCGCCTGGAACGGGCCGATGCCCAGCCCGGAGCTGCATATCCGCATCAGTTCGACGGTGTTCAGGGCCTGCGGCTTGCTCTTGAATGCCTCCTTGCTGCCCACGCTCTCCACGCTGTAATACGGTAGCCAAAAGCCAAAAGCCGAAAGCCAAAAGAGGGGAATGGTTACTAGTTAGCAAGAGAAATCTCTCAACAAAATACTGCCTTACGTGGCCTCCTTTTGCTCCTTGACACGGTTCAGCAGCATGATGGCGACATCCTTCTTGAAGACGCGTCCGCGCGCCCACTCCAGCGTGAACTCCGGCTGGCCGGCGAGCAGCTGCAGGTACCAGAAGCTCTCCGGCTTGAAGGTCTGGATGTCGTCGTGCCGCTTCACGCAGAAGCCGAGCGTGGGCGTCTGGCAGGGGCCGTAGGAGATGAGCGACGAGTCCAGGTCGCCGTATCGGTCCTGAAAGAACTTCGTCTGGAAGCGGGTGAAGGCACAGCCAATCCGTAAATCGAGCTCCTGTCGCGCGTCCACAGACTTGGCCTCGTTCTCATTGGGATGCCCCAAGGTCTCCATGGCGCCCTTGATGTCCTTGTCGGTAATGGCGGAGAAGTGGGCGCGAAAGGTCACCTGGCGGCTGTACACATTATGGATGACATGCTGCACGGCGTCCATGACCTCGAAGCAGATATTTTCGCCCTCCTTGTCGCAGTCCAGCCAAAGGACCAGGTAGTCGCAGCCGCGCGCCTCCTGCGCCAAAAAGCTTCGCATGTGCTGCTTGGGGTTCGTCTCCTTCTTCTCCGTGGGGCAGCCGAACAGCTCCACGGGATCTACCTTGTCCCACGAGTTGTACTTGCTGATGAAGTCCAGTGACATCACGTGCCCGCACACCGACGTCATCCGAAAGCGGACGCTGCCCTCGTTGCGGAAGCTTCCCGTCCACTCGTGCGCGGAGCAGCCGTTGCCGGTGCCTGGTTTTTGGTTTTTTGGTTTTTGGGTTAGAGCACGGATTACAGATTACTGTCAGAGTCAGAGGACAAACGAAAACTTGACCAACTCACCTCGCTTGGCCGTGCAGCGACCGTTCGAGAGGATGCCCGCCAGCGAAGCCGCCAGCGAGGGCTTCTCGGCCACCATCAGCACGCTCTTCATGGCCTAAATATAATTGACAACTTTTTCGCTATTTTCTATTCGGCAGTGTTGCCAGACGCAATTTCGGCTTTCCCCCTAAAAAAAAACTTAAAATGTTAAAATTTCCCCCTACAAAAGCCAGGTTTCCCCCAATTTCCATGCATTTGCCGCCTAGTTGCTCGAAAGGTAATTTTTAATAATAACAATAATATTAAATCCGATTTACTTCCAATTTGCGCGTTCTATAAAAAAAAACAGGTGGTGTGCCCGTAGGATTTTCCTTTCAAAATGCTAAAATGCCTTTTGTTGAACTAAATGGCTAGTTTGTCTAGCTATATTATTTATATTAATAAATACTACTTTACAACAATAGATATAACCTAATAACAATAAATAAGACTGGACGTCGTCGTGACGCTTCACGCAGTAGCCGAGCGTGGGCGTCTGGCAGGGATCGTAGTGTTGCCATAATTGTTTGCGAAAAAACGCTAGATTAGCAACAAAACAACGCAAAAAAACCCAAAAATCCTTTTAAAAAAGCTAAGAAAAACGTTTATTTCCAGCCGAATTGCTTCAAAATTGGAACGATGCTCGATTTTTGATTTTTTAAAACATTAGCAAGTGAAAATTAATTAATTTGCCTTAACAATTCATAATTCATTAAAAAAAAACCGCTAATTCGATTGGGAAAAACCCTAAAACGGCAACACTGAATTTGATTTGAAATAAAGCTAAACTAGCGTCTTCCCGCTGTTGAACAATTTTTCCCGCAATCGCAATTGACAAAAAAACACGAAATCTGGTGGGATAAACCCTAGAACGGCAACACTGCGTGGGAGATGAGCGAGGAGCAGTGTTGTCAACTTTTTCTTGAAAAAAAGCTGTTTTTGACTGGAAGAACAATGACAAGAACAAAATTTGGAAAAAGTCCTGACGTGACAGACTGACGCAGAAAATTAATGTGGAAATGCAAATTTTGTATTTAAAATTTAAGTTAAGCCACGTGGGCAGCACTGTTCGATATGCTTTGCTAAGAAATTAGAGGTGGGAAATCATCGATGTTAAAACATCGAAAACATCGGTGTATCGCCAATGTTTTTAACAAAAGAACCAAATTGTTGCTGTGAGAAAAATAAATAATAAAATGTGAGTGACAGCGGTGGTGGCTTCCAGAAACCGGTGCCAATAGCGATGGCCTCCAGCAGCCGGAGTCGCCCACTGCAGCGTATTTTTTGCCTGATAGCCAGCCGCCGCTAACTACTCCAACCTGGAAGCCATTCTTGTAATCGTTGCGGAGAAGGCGCTGCTAAAGGATGAGCTAACCAAAGTTCGTCTGGCCTGTGGCAAGCATGCCCTCGAGCTGTAGAAGCTGCGTACCCTAAGGGAGCAGACCCAGCAGCGTCTGGAGCAGCTGCAGCAGCTTTTCCAGAATCAGCAGTCCCATGTCCACAGCTGGGGGCCCAACTGAAACAGGACAGCCGCGAAAGGGCAAACTGCAGCAGCAAATGTCCACGAGATCAAAGGAGCTAGAAACAGACCAACTCAAGCTCCGCCAGCTCTGCGATGAGTCGAGCATCAGCGCCAAAAACAGTGTGCAGTCGCTGGTTCGGACACAGTACGTGATACATGTACGAGCTGTAGATCCTCGAGCTTCAGACCATGGTGCGTCAGCAGGGTCGCAGGCCACGGAGCAGGTGGGGGCCCATTACCTCAACTATATGCCTCACCAGAAGTTAATGAGCGCAACACAGAGCTCTCCGAGGAGCTCAACGCCATGAAGGAGGAAGGAGCGCGTTTGCAGATTATAAACAATGTACAGGACATCATCAGCGTGATCAAGGAGAACATAAAGTAGACGACACTTAGTCATTCCCATGCCTGCAATCACTTCAATTGCTGCCTGAGCCAGTTCAAGCAGACTTTTAAGTAACTTACTTAAACGTATTTGGTTCAAGGTGGCCTAAGAAGTCCATGGACTTCTCTCCAAACGCACTTATCGTCTGCTTAACCACTTTTGCTTCTGTATTTAAGTTTACAATTTATAAACTGCTTTCCCCGCGTCATTTTTAAATGTTTCCAAAGCATTGTAACCTAGATTAACGTTTTGTGCAACTAAGACGAATCTTCGACTTGAGCCTCAAGCTGAAACGTATTGTTGACCATTGCTTTTTATTTGACTTCTTAACCTAATTAACAACATCAATGAATGCTTGTGAATCCTCTTCGGACGAACTGCCACTCTCCTTTGCGACCGTCGGAAGCTGTGGGGATGACCTTTTGGGGACCGAAGTGCTGGTGCTGCTGCCGCGCACTTCTGGATCGAGTTGGGTCACAAGCGGCTTTGCTACCTTTGTACTAAGCTGCTCCCCGTTGGGCTTTGCGTGCTTGCACATTGCCCGAGTCAGCATCCTGCCGCTCGCTACGGAAACCTCTTCTTCCGGAATGTACTCCTCATCGGCTGAATCGCTAGAGATGGGCGAAGACGAGTACCTTACGGAAGGCACATTATTCTTCTGGGCGGCGTATTTCTTCTTTGGTTGTTTGAGCGTCTCCTTCGTGGCCGTCTGTTGTTGTGGAGGCGACCTATTGGAGATCGGAGTGCTGGTGTTGCTGCCGCGCACTGGAAGACTTTCTTGAGGATCGAGTTGGGTCACAAGCGGCTTTGCTACCCTTGTACTAAGCTGCTCCCCGTTGGGCTTTGCGGGCTTGCACTTTGGCCGAGTCAGCATCATGCCGCTCGCTACGGAAACCTCTTCTTCCTGAATGGACTCCTCATCGGCTGAATCGCTAGAGATGGGCGAAGACGAGTACCTTACGGAAGGCACATTATTCTTCTGGGCGGCGTATTTCTTCTTTGGTTGTTTGAGCGTCTCCTTCGTGGCCGTCTGTTGTTGTGGAGGCGACCTATTGGAGATCGGAGTGCTGGTGTTGCTGCCGCGCACTGGAAGACTTTCTTGAGGATCGAGTTGGGTCACAAGCGGCTTTGCTACCCTTGTACTAAGCTGCTCCCCGTTGGGCTTTGCGGGCT
>VNJS01010534.1:0-145584 GCA_008042575.1 Drosophila watanabei | reverse complement strand
GGCAGGGATGTCCTGGACAGGTGGCAGGTACTCAGGAGCCGGGGCAGGAGCAGAGTACACAGGAGCCGGGGCAGGAGCGGAGTAAACTGGAGCAGGAGCCGGCGCCGAATAAACCGGAGCTGGTGCCGAGGGGATATTGAAGGTCGGCGTGGGCTTGTTGTAGTTGTAACCACTGCCACCGCCCAGGTTGAGGTGGGACACATCGGCGGAGGCCACGGCGATGGCGCACACAGCGAAGACGAAGAGTTTCTGAAAGGCGGAGACGGAGAGATCTCGATTAGCGAACGGGAACGGGATGCGAGACAGGCGAAGGTGAGCCGGAAGGTCGGCCGGTCGAGGTCGTCGGCTATCTTGATGGATGTGCTGGGAACCGAGCTTCCAGAGGCACAGGTACAGGTACAGGTACAGGTACAAGGTACTCACCATTGTTGTTGATTTGTTGGCGCTGGGCTACGAAGTTCGTTGGATTTGCTTTGGGCAAGCTCTGGTCGCTGAAGACGCTGAAGCTGAATGATGACCAACAGCAGATGGCAAAGCACTTTTATACCAAAAAGCCGGGTTCAGTCTTTCGGTCTTCGGTCTGCAAACCAGCTGGGTTTAAGCCGAGGGTCTTTTGCTTCTGCCTGTCAAAGTTAAGGCAGTCGGTTGTGAGAAGAGCACATTAACCCTGCTAGAGTCGGGGAATTGGTGATAGCCTCAAGTCTTACTTCTCATAATCAATTTGGATTTAATGAGAATGTGGACATTGATATGGTGATTCCAATTAAATAAAAGTAATTACTTATTTAAATTTAAAGGTGTCCAAATATTAACAGAGAGCTGTTAAATACCAAATTGTGCTGTAAAGTGCAAGAAAAAACAATTCACTTTCCCTTTCCTTAGTTTATTTTGGTTAAAATATCCTAATTATAATAACAGAGAGCTGTTAAATACTAAATTGTGCTGTAAAGTACAAGCATTCACAATGAACTTTCCCTTTCCTTAGTTTATTTTGGATAAAATATTCAAATAATAATAACAGAGAGCTGTTAAATACCAAATTTTGCTCTAAAGTGCAAGCAGGCACAATACACTATTCATTTTCGTAGTTTATTTTGGTTAAAATATCCAAATAATAATAACAGAGAGCTGTTAAATAACAAATTGTGCTGTTAAATGCTTTCAGGCCCAATGCTCTTTCGCTTTTCTTTGTTTATTTTGGTTAAATTCCCTTTTTAGAACCTTCGTTTGTCTAAAGGGTCAATGTGTTACTTTTACAGGAACGTGGGACTTTCTGTCAACATTATTTTTCTGCTCGGTAAAATAACAATGTTACTTTAACAGGAACCCAGACTCCATGTCAGCATTTTTTTGTGCTCGGTAAAATAACAGTTTTTTTTTAGAAAATCAACTTAAGAAAAGGAAAGGCATTAAACCGTTTATAGTTAGTTAGCTTGTTAGTTTGCGCTTTGCAGCACAATTCGATGTTTAACAGCACTCTGTTATTCTTTTTCGATCAGATAAATTATTATTAAAGGTATTAAAGGTATTTAAGGTGTTAAAGGTATTAAAGGTATTAATAGTATTAAAGGTATTATAGGTTAAAGCTTAAAGGTTAAAGGTTTATATTAACAGTAGCTTTAATCTAGGCTAAAACAGGGTATAAAAAATTTTAAATTATAATATCAATGTTAATAACTTAATTATATTTAAATATATGTTTATTTTATTACATTTTATATTTATTTTGTTATATTATATTTTAATTATATATGTAAATTAATAAAAATAAAGTGGATAGTGGTAGTTAATTAAACTCGCATTCAGGGTTACCACAGAAATCGCAATTGATTTGAAATTTATAGCATAAATTAATTAATATATCATAATCAATACATCATAAATTTAATGTACATTTTATGGTTTTTATAAGGCTTAAAATATTCTAGCATTACATTAAATGGCTTTCAAATTTACAGCAAGTTTAGTAGCAATCAGTTTAAAATAAATCCCCGAATAAACGATGCCTAACTAGCCCCTTTGACCCACTGTAGGGTTAAAGCCGGCGCTCTCACCTTCTCACCTGGCGTGTGCGCCTGCGTGGCCGCTTACCGCTTACCGCTTACCGCTCACCGCTCACACCGATCTCGTTGCTATCGGAAGATTTGGATGGGTTTTGCAATGTCAATAGGGCAGCGGCAGCGGCACGGCAGCCGAGCGGCTGGGCACGGGACACGCCAACACGCATTTGCATTTGCATTTTACAAACATTTCGGATGCGGGGGCAGCTACTGGTCGCTCGAAGGGCCTCCAGCTAAGGTCAGGGGTCAGTTGATCGAGTCACTTCACACACATATTCGGAGTTGGCTTGAGGAAATTCGTCTTGTTTGACTATTAGCCGGTGCTAATGGCCAAACTACACGCTCGGCCAAGCGCCAAGCCTGTCCGGCTCAAGGATGCCCGGCTGGGCTTCAGCCTCAGTGAACTTGTAACTAATGAAAACGAAATGAAAAAGCCAAACACAGAGAGACTTAATTAATTTGAATATCGTATTTAGGGTCGGGCTCCGTGTAAAGCCCCCCGAGAGCTGAGCGTTTAATTGTGGTCCTAAGGGCCAAACATTAACTGCCAAAATATATTTGTGGGGTTTTGTCTGAGCCGATTTTGCCATCTATTTTTGCCCAATCATGAGGTGGCACTTTTCCTGCTCGTCAACACCTTGTTTAGGTTTTACATCGATGTCACTATGAACTGAGAAGAAAAAGGTAGAGATTTTAATTTTAAATAAATCAAAGGAAGTTAAAAAATAAACACAAAATAAAATATAATATCTGCTAAGCAGACATCAAACTAAACATTTATCAAAATAATTAAAGAAGATAATATAATTATATTGTATTGTATCGATGTCACTATGAACTGAAAAGAAAAAGGTAGAAATTGTAATTTTAAATAAATCAAAAAAATTAAAAAATCAACACTAAATAATATATAATAATATAAAAATATAAAGAATAAATATAAATATTGTATAATACAAATTTAAAAGTAGAATTTGTAAATTTAAGTAAATCAGAGAAGGTAAAAAATCAACACTAAATAAAATATTATAAAGCTAAGCAGACATCAAAATAATCATAGATCAAAACAATTAAAGAAGATAAATTAATAAAATTTCGTTTATTCATTCAAAAATATATAAAACAAATCATTATAAAAAAAAGTAACTTGCATATTTATTAATCGATTTTATCCATTGATTTGAAGTATTTATCATTTATAATTAATAAAAATCCAATTATATAATATTGCTTTGCATTTTAATATGCTTAAAAATTAATTTTAAATAAATTAGAAGTAAGAAATCGACATTAAACAATAAATAATAATGATAAGCAGACTTCAAACTAATCATTGATCTAAATAATTAAAGAAGTTAAATTAATTTTATTCACAAATAAATATAAAACAAATTAATATAAAAAACAACCACAAAAGGCTCAAAATTAAATATTTATTAATCGATTTTATCCATTGAATTGAAGTATTTATCATAAATAATTTATAAAAATCCAATTATAAGATATTAATTCGCATTTTAATATAATTAAAAACTGACAGATTTTCGAAATATCATTTTGATGTGTCACAGATACAATTTACTTAATAAAACATCTTTTTTTTTGTTGTGTATTCGACCTTGCCGTTCAGCAGCAGCAGCGACAAAGTGTCTGCGCTTTGTTTATTGTTGTTTTTTAAAGCTAATCGAAGCCCCTTGCATATTGGTTAATTTTTAATGCATAAATGCAGCAGCTGAAAGCATAACTTGCTCTTTAAACGAAATCAATTCAAAAGGTGTCGCGAATTTGCTTAGCCTACATTTGCAAACTTTCAGATACAAATATATAAATTATACTATTTTTTTTTTATTTTTTTTAGTAAAAAAACAGAGACAGATGGCCGGCAGAAGAGGCGTAATCCGTTTTAATTATGCCATTTAAGAGCAACAAAAATGAACATTTCTTGCATAAAAATGTATTTTCTCGGTTGCCTCTTGCCCCTTGGGTCTCACTTAATTAACCAATTAGCTAAGCATATTCAATGAAACAGAAAAAAATGTATATAACCAATATAAACAATTTTCAGAATGCTTTTGTTAATCTTTAAAGGATGACTAAAATGATAAAATTAACATATGGATTGCAGGCTTTAAACATTTGCATATATGCGCCATTTATCATCTCAAAATGTTTCCCAATAAATAATGTAAAACCGGCGGCCAAGCCAATATGTTTGACTTTAATTAGCCACTCGGTTTGCTTACCACAAAAAAGCGGCAAAGCTTTTGAAGGGAGCTTTTCCCGAGCCAAGTTATTAATGTCTTTATTTGTGACGCTTTTTTGGCAGCAATGAAAACTAAATGATTGACTTTAAGAGGTTTGACCCACTTGAGTTATTTCCGGAACATGAAGATAATTAAATTTAAAACAAGAAAACGTATTTAAAAGGTTGTCCCAAAATAGACAAACCATTAACAGACTTTAAATTTGAGTTCAAAAATGCATAATGATGATGAATACAAAATATGAAACATTTATGCATAATTCCTGGCTGAATGGGAACTATTAAAGAACCTTTTTTAATATGTACAATAAACGAAGAGAGCGCATTTCACTAAATTAACAAATTCCACATTTTCAATTTAACGGAAAATTGTTCAAAAAATTCGAATTTCTAGCCGAGTTTGGAACCATGGGTTTGTCGCTAGATCTAGTGGGAAAATAGCTAAACTAGCAGAGATCTGGGCACACTAAATCGCTCAGCGTCCAGTGCTGCCCATTTGCGCATTTCAGCACCCAATGCTGCCCATCTCTCCGAAGATCAGCACCCAGTGCTGCCAGGAAATGCGCGATCAGCACCCAATGCTGCCCATCTCTCCGAAGATCAGCACCCAGTGCTGCCCATTTAACAGCGTAACCAATGTTGCCAGAGTCTGCGAGTTTTAGCAACCAATGTTGCCAGAGTCTGCGAATGTAGAATGTAGAGAGAAATCCACCAAAATGTAGAATGTAGAATAAAGAAAAAACCACCAGATATAGCGGGAAAATAGCTAAACTGGGGGCGCTCTCGCTCTCTCGTGCTCTCGAGAGAGTCCTTTCGGATTCCTTTTCCACCCTGCTTCTCCAAAACTCCGACAACAGTATGTTAAGTTGTTCCTTTTCCTAACATCTTCTCCAAAACTCCGACAACAGTATGTTAGCCTCATTCTGTTAATTTCACATTAAAATGTAAAGAGAATGTAGAGAGAAGAGAGAATTCGACCAAAGTGTAGAATGTAGAGTAGAGAAAAAACCACCGATAACCGATATAACGGGGAAATCGCTAAATTGGCAACGCTGCGTATAAAAAAAAAAAACAATTCAAAAAAACACGTACAACGCGGCGGATGATTGTTGCTCAGCCGGTAAAGATCTGCGATTTATTTCGTTAATTTTGAACAGTGTAAAGTGGGATATCTTAAAAAAGAATAAAATCAAATCAAACTAGCTAACGACATAAAAAATTAATAAAAAATGGAAAAAATCCTAACGCACACGAGCTGATTAATTTTGTAAACAAATGTTTGTTGTGGTCAATCAATCGTGATTAACAAAGCAAATGTTGCTCTTTGAGCGTATGAGTGAAAAGAGTGGTCAAAGGCCGCGGGGTCGTCGACAATTTCGGTGCAATTAAGGCTGTGCATAATAAAAACAAAATCCGAATTTCGAAACCTTTTCCCAGTCAGCAAAATCGGGAGAGCAACGTCAAAATTTTCGTGTCACGCCATCTCGCTCGCACCGCAAAGGTCGTTCGTTGCTGCCAGTGTTGGTGTGTGGGGGCATGTATGTGTGTGAGTGCTTCTTGGTTGAGGGGGAATATGGAAGAATATAGGCAAAATGAAATGCATAAAGGCATAAATTAAATGAAAGCTGCATGTGAAAAGCGAACCAAAGCCAATGTTAATTCCCGTGCAAGGCAAAAGAATAACGAATGACGAGAGCGCGCAATAAGATAAAATTGAAGGTTATTCCCTGTGCGTGTGTGTACGCGCGGCTGCGAGTGTGTGAGTACCCATTGTAAACAAAAAAGCAAGTGTTGAGCGAGGGAGAGAACGAGCGAGTGGGAGAGCAGAGCGGAAGAGCGCACTTTGCTAGAGAGAATGAGAGCGCACGCTCGTTGTCTGGCTCGCTCGCTGGCACGAAGAAAGCAGAGCACAAAGCGACGCTGAAAATGTCAATAAACTCTGCAAAAGGTGAGGAAAAACGCAACAAGAGCGCCGCTGTCGCTGTCGTGTAAAATAAAACCCAAGCGGCTCGGCTCGGCTCTCGAAGAAAGCAGAAAGGCAAGTGCAAAACAGAACACGGTGCGTGTGTGTGTGTCGAGGTGTGCTGGTGTGCGAGAGTGTCGGTTCTGATTGGACTGTATGTGCAGAAGAGTTTTTTCTGGTTTCGCTTTGCCTGCAACAGCAGCAGCTTCCGCGTTTGCAGCTCCAACAAGTTTCGTCGTCGTTCCTTTCGCGGCTGCACTTTGTTTTTTTCTTATTTTATATTGTCCATTCGCGCTGCCGCGTCCGTTGCCGTTCTTAACCCATACAAGTGCGCTTGCACACGGTTTCGGGATGATGAGTAATTTACCGTTATTAATTCACAGGTGAAAAATTCAAGTGCAATAATTTCCCCATTCGCCAAGGCTAAGGAGAGTCAAAGTCAAACCCTGATTGACATGCAGAGAGCCAGCAAAATTCCGCAATAAAAATGTGACAAACTAGACAAGAAAAAAAACCAACTACTAAAATCCCAACTGGAACTGCAAACTAAAGTTTTTTCAACGAAGAAAACTCATATTTAGGGAAAACCATCAAACTCTTATTAGACTGAATGTAACGACTATTGGACTACCGTGATTTAATTTTGAAATGGTGAGTTTATCGCTTTGAATGTTAAATAAATTGAAAAAAATTTTATGTTTTAGGCTTCTGTGTGTTTAAATTATAAATTCAAAAAATTGGTTTCCAATAACTAACTTAAATACCAGAAAAATACTTCCAAGGCTTTTCTCTCTTTGAATTCTTTTGGGAAATAAGTTCTAACACTCTTTCCAAAAATCACCATCGATCACAGCTACACATACAAATCTCCGATATTATTTCGTATCTCTGCAAGTAGCTCTCCACTCAAGAGAGGGAAATCTCCCACCAGCGGTCACACTTGAGGCCTTGCTCCCCAAAAAGCTCACGGCACTCACAACGAAAAAAGGCCTTTCGAGCCCCTGAAATCAAAACAATTTAATTAACGCCCCAATCTGTGGCACACGGAGGACGAAGAGGCAGTTATTAAAGGGGGAACGACAGGGGGGGAAGTGACTGGCCGAGCGGGCCACTTCAATTCATAAGCAGTGAAATGTAACGGCGCCGCTGGTCACTTGAACTACTTTCATATGGCGGGGGCTCGAGTTCGGAGCCCCAACTTGGGCTGAGTCACCCGCTTGGAGTGCAATTGCAGCGAACGGTTCGAAGAGAGAAACGGATCGGAGAGAGAACTAAAAAGGGCACTGAAAGAAAGTGGAAATAGAATTTAGGCAAGCAAAATCTGAAGTAATTCGATTAGTTAAATAAGTTGTAGTGTCGAAATAATGGGGTATTTTTTTTTAAAGAAATAAAATCGTGATAACTTGTAAAAAATAATATTTATAAAAATATTCCCCATTTATTGCTGAAACCTTTATCAACAAAAAATTCTTTACCATAAATTTTGGTTAAGATAATTACTAATTTGTTTAAAAAAATCTCTGTATTTTGACTGAGATTTTTCCTAAGTGCATGCCACCGGAAATCGTTTCGACAATGAATCGAGCCCAAGAAAAAGGAGAGCAGAACAGGGCTCGATCAGGGAGTGTTACTGGAGAGGACGGAGGCAGAGAGGAGGGCAAGTCTCTTAACAATATGGCCCAGGCACGTTTTGAACTCTACCACACATTTCTTCTGACGGAGTCTCTCAGCTCTTTCTGCTTTCGCGTGTGGCTTGACCCAGAAAAATCGAAGAGACAGAGTCTCTGGGCCCGTAGGTGCTGCCAATTCTACTGATGAGGTCTGAGCTTGGTCTTGAGACTGAGACTGGCACCGAAGTTCGGTCTTTCGAGGAGCTGCAGAAGAAGCGCTTGTCTCATAAAACATTTTAAATGTTGGGCTCATTATTATTTTGACTACGTCGGCTTGCGGTTTTTGTGTTTATTGGCTTGCAGTCGTCTCTTACCTTCTTTTCATTTTGTAAACTGGGTTTATGTGCGGTCCTCGGTCAGCTCTTCCCGCTTCTTTCTGAAGGTTAACCGCGAGTTTTGTAAGTTGATTGGCTGCGGCGGCTGCGTCTGCGTCTCTGCGCTTGTTTATGTTCTTGAACTCTTTTTAAGTGTTTGCGGGCTCAAATGTTAATTTACAGCTTTTTGAGGTCTTCCCAAGGGGGGGACGGCTTGGCGGATTGGGATTTTTATGTGGCGGTAATGCGGTTTTCGAGGCGTGCAACTAATTTATGATTTTGAGTATTTTTAATCGACAGTAAATGCATATTTTTTGGTTTTATAAATCTTTGTAAACGGTTTTTAAAAGGATAATTCTAAGGTGTATATAGGGGATGTTACAAAAAACACTATGGTTTTAAGAACCTTTTAAAAAAGGTATATTTAAGTATGTAATTAAATTTGTAGGTAATCAAATTTAGAGAAAATACAATATTAAAAGGTTTTATCATTTTGTAGCACAGTTTTTAAGCATTTTTTAAGCGAATTCCAACCCCTTATGAGTTCTATAACTTTTCTGCACATATAATATCAGATTCATGATCAGTATAAGCATAAAAAAGGGTTCTTTTTATATTTATAGTATTATTTACAGTAATTAAGTTACCATTCCCACTAATATCTTGCCAAATACAACCATCTAAATCGTTTTTTTTCTCCCCTATAATTTTCAAAATGTCATCACTGATATAAGAGTTTTTCTCTTAAATTATTATTTTAATATTTGGATACTCATTCCTAGGCTTAGACCCATCGCCATGGAGATTATAATTTGTCTGGCCATATCTCTTGTCGATCTTGAACTGCCACAACAACGGCGGCAGCAACGACTCAACTATTTTTTCATCGTTCGTACGTTCGTACGTCAGTTAACCGGTTCTCGGATATATCTTCGGGCGTTCCAACTGCCATCGATCGCCCCCGAGTTGCAGTACATAAATCGTTACAAGCTTCAATAGCTTCGACATCCGCCTGCTGCCCCCCCTTGGCTTTGACTCTGACTGCTAATTAGCAGTTAACAATTGCAACATTGACCTCCTCACCATAATTCTTGGCTTCTTCTGAGGAGAAGACTTTCTGCTTTGTCCCATTGTCTGGGGCGGGAGATCAAACTATAAGATACAATAACATGGCAGCAGGTTTACCTTGTTGTAACCTCGCCAAAAAAAAACTTACTAAAGGGGAAGGAGAATCTTTAGTTGTGGAAAGAAAATAAGTTATCTTTTTCTCTCGAAGAACGAGGGGAAGAAATTAAGAGCTAGATCTTTGTAGTTTACCTTTTTATGATTATTTAGTGTAGTTTTCAGAGGTAGAAAGCAGTTATGAAGATGGTTTTTAGATGTATTTAATACATACTTAAATTTAATTAGATTTTAAAGGAAAATATAGTTAAATCCTTATTTTAGTTGTCTAATTTCCAACGTTTAATGAAGGTCCTACAACTTGTATGTCTTTGAAGTGGGGTTGAGCTTTAAGGAGTTTTATTTAAATTCAAAAGAAATATATTTGTTAAACTAGCATTTCTTATATATTTTTTAAATTTAAATAAATACCTTAAATATTGCATTCAAATGATTAAGAAATAAGTTATGATCTTAGCATATCAATTTTGTATCTCAAACTTAGTCTAACGCTGTTAAAGAGTATTTAAAACTTGGAAACTATTTTTTTTTAATTAAAAAAATATATATATTTATATCTGACAATTTTTGTTTATATTTTCAATATAAATAATATTAAATTTAACTGACTAACAATAAGTTATGATCTTAGCATATCAATTTTGTATCTCAAACTTATTCAAACGCTCTTAAAGAGTATTTAAAACTTCTCAACTATTTGTTAATTCTTTCCTGTTTTTTGGCCAGTTGCAGTTGCAGTTTGCCGTCTCGCTTGTTGTGCCATTTTGTTTGATTTTTGCAACTGGCAACTTTACCAATTGCAATAACTGTGCAGTTGCTGGTTGTTCGTTCGGTTGCCGTTGTATGTTGCCAGTTGCCAGTTGCCGTTGCCGCGTTTTTGTTTTTTGTCTATACGTGTCTATATAAACATGATCGCTTTGGCCAATATCTTGGCTCGGTTCGGCTCGGCGTTGGTAGGTGACGCGGGGCCACAGTAAAAGACGAAAAACATGTTACCCAAATGTTGCTGCTGCTGGGTGCTCGTTGCACCAACTTACTGCTGATGGTTGTGCAACAATTGAAGGCATTTTTGGACTGCAGTTGAACTTTTGTGGCAGAGACAAAAAAGGAACGTACGAATGTGTGCCTAAAATGATTGATAAATCAGATTAAATATATATAAAGCTGGCTTCATTTCCTTAATAAAGGTCTTAAAGACACATATATCAGATAGTTTTTAATTAAAAAAGGGAACTAAACTAATCTTTAAATATAGTTATTTTCCATGGCTTTCATCACATTAATAATAACTAAATAACCAACATCAACCCATCAACAGACTCGCCCCTTGTGTCAGTCAGTCACTCAATTAACGAGAAAACCAACCACAATCTGGAGAATAAATGAATTTTCATGTTTATTTATTTATAACACCGAAGGTCAGCTAATAAATCCCCCAGAGGAGCTCCACAAACCATCAGGGTACACAGCCGATCGAAATTTATGACCATTAGCCATTAATTTATGCAAAGAAGAAAGAATAACTTGATGAATAAGAAGAAGCTGCCGGCTCTTCTTGGGTTCGGCAACGAGAGAGATCGATAAAAATCTCATCAAATTAAAGCAAAACGATAAAAATTGATTGGCGCATGGCTACAGACAAACGCTATAGCTGCGGCTTCATCGTTAGCTTCGATCGAGAGGTATACAACCTATAGGTTTCTCAATCAGAAAACCTATTCTAATGCGACGCAAAGGCTGACAGCGATCCAACTCCGAGGGCTCTTCCCGCTCCACAATTCCTCTGCCGTTTTTTTTGCTTTACGAACTGCCTTCGTCCGATGACTAATCACTCGAAAATTGCCGCCATCGTCTGTGGTCTGAGACTGAGACTGAGACTGTGGCTCCAGTTTGTTTGGATAATTTGATTTGTGTGCCATGACCAAGAGTATTGTTTGCTTATAAAGAGAAAAAAAATTATATATAATTTTGTTTGTTCAATTCTAATTAATAGAGAAGAAAAGCTGCTTAAATAATTAAAAGAATACCTTGTTTAACTAAGAAATAGTCTGTTAATTTCGGTAAGCTAAAACCTAAAACTAAATCAAATCTAAAAGTACAATAGGAAAGGTATTGTAAATTGTCTTTAACAAGACCCAATTAATTTTATACAATTATTATAAATTTCCTTTTTAATTATTCTTTTTTAAACAACAGTTTTAAAGTAAAGGTTCATATAGGCTCATATATTAATTAATAGTGAAAAATAGCTGCTTTATTAATTATTCTTTTAATTAATAAATCTTATTCTTTAATTATTCTTTTAATTAATAAAGCAGCTATTTTTCACTTGTTTCTTTTCTTGTTTACTGAGAAAGATTCAGTGAATTTCGTTAAGAAAAAACCTAAAATTAAATTAAATCCGAGAGAGATGAGAAAGGTCTTGTAAATGGTTTTTAAAAAGACCTATTTAACCTTGTAAGATTTTTTTAAATTTCCTTTTTAATTATTCTTTTTTAAACAACTGTTTTAAAGTAAAGATTTATATAGGCTCATATATAATTATCAAAATTAATAAAATCCGATGAGAAAGAGTCTTAAAATTGTTTTTAATGTGACATTCGATTATTTTAAATTTCCTTTTTTATTATGTTATTTTAAAAGAACTCTTTAAGAGTAAAATATCTTATATTTTTATCAAAATTATTGTCTATATTTCCTTGCTGACGCTTTACCCTGCCCTCGTTTGTGCTCTCTTTGAGTTTGGTCCTCTTTGGCTGCTTTGCTTGATTGGTTCCACTCATTCTGCCCGTTCCACACCCTTTGCTCCCTCCCCCGCCAGAAGAAACGTGTTCTTCCTGCTTCAGGTTTCTTTGGCTCTCAACTCGGTTCGATTCTACGCTCTCAAGAGCTCGTTTCGCCTTTAAGCCAGACTGTTGGAATAAAGCTCCTACCAAGTTATGACGCATGCTTGGCGTTTCCTAGTTTCAACCTGAAAAAAAAAACATTGTAGAACAATTTCAGAATTATAAAGAATAAAAAAGATTTATGGGGTAAATGTTTCAATATTAAACTTTATTTTTTCATTGTTAAATTATATCAAATTAATAGATCTATCTCAAAATCATACAAGTTTTAACTCTGTTAGTATAAAGAAATCTTCAACTTCAAAAACAAATCATTCGATGGCAAAGACGAACAGGTTGACAACGCCCGGTTATTTATTGTATCCATCTCCCAATCTGGAATACAGTAGTATCACAAAAAAAAAAAAAAACAAAAATAAAAAAGAATTAAAGTCGCGTATACAAAAGAAATTATCACATTTCAAACAGGAAATACACACACGAACATAATCGAGAACCGCAGAAAGCGAAGAGCGTTGCGGACGGACGGTACGGTACGTCGTTCGTTCCCCCGTCTACAGAAAGTCAAGCAACGACCTTGGGACGCCGTCTATAAAATATATAATTCTGATGTGAGCGGTATGAGTGTGTTGTACAGAACGCTCGCCGCGTTTTGGCCAATGAATCATTCGATTCTGTTCTATTGCAGCGCAATTATATAATCCGATAGACATTCTGACTGATTTATTTATTCGTTTGCTCTCTCTTGAAATCTTGGTCTCGTGACGATCCCCCCATATATCTCGGTCGAGGAAAAAACCGCGAAATCAAATTAATCGAGCAAATATTTGATAGATAACTAAACAACATTTTGATAAACACCTGTTCCACTTTGAATGGGTTTAATTGCGTTATATAGAAACGTTCGACTGCAATACTAGACACCTCATGAATGTGACCTTTATTAATAAAGTTGGAGTGGAAATTTGCAACATCATTGCTTTGAGGTAATTATAGAGTTCTTCAACTAAAAAGAAGAGGTAATATCTTAGGAAAACGATTAATAATCATTGCTTTGAGATAATTATAGGGTTCTTCTTTTAAAATAAAGAGGTTATACCTTAAGGCTTAAGCAAAACAATTGATAACCTTATCTTTTATGATCTATCAAAAGTATGTATAAAGTGTGTAGTTTTTCATCTGATTGGTTAGCTTTATTAAATGAAAAGCACGTTTGCACTTAACAAACTTAATCGAAACTTATCGATTAGATAAGAAAGTTCATAAGATTGCTATAACTTCATGTGAATCCCTTCAATTATCCCATTTTACACGCATATTCATTTTCATTTAAGTTTTGACCTCAGTCCCATCTCCATCAACGACTCGTTTATAAAATGAAGATCAAAACAAACCGCTGAAAACAACTCGAAACAGGCTTGTCCTTCTTTTTTTGAAATTTATTCGAGTTTTAAGCCTGCTTTGACCGTTCTCGGTGTGCCTTAAAGCGCCTGAATAAGACATAAATCCTTGAAATTATGTTTAAAACGCTCCTTGAGGTTCGATCCCCTCTTTTTTTCTGTCTGTCCTTACTTTTTAATACCCTTTACAGATGGCATTCCGATTTCGGGAAGTGGTTTTTATAATATATTGGTTTTAATCCTTATAAAAATTCTAAAGCTTCAATAATAAAAATCTTAGTTATTGTAAATTTAATCAGATAATTTATAAAAAGGTGTTCTTTATTTATTTATATAAACTCGTAATCAGATTTAACATATACCTTTATTTGGAAAGGGTATTCTCTAGTGCTCTCTAGCTCGATGCTCTCTTATTGTTTCGCGCCTTGCCACACTTTTGGAGCTCTCTTTTTTTTTGGGCTGCTTTATTGCATTGTTTGCCGGCTGCTCCTTCGTTCTCCCCCTGCCCCCACACCCTGAGACACCGTCCGTCCTCCATGAACTTGATTTGTTTTGATTAAGGCGAGCCTTATGATTCTCCTGTTGCCTCGCTCTCTGCCTCTCCGGCTTTGTCTGCGCTATGCCTTTTGTCGGAGCCTGAATCTTAATGTGATGGAGTGGCCCGCTTTGAAGGACATTCGTTTAATTTAGGACCTGAGAAAACATATATTTCGAAGCGTCGCTTCTTATGGCGTCTCTCGTCGCCTTGTTCTTGGTATATATTCTTAATATTCTTAAGAGTGGCAGCAAAAAAATTTAGGTTGTTTAGCAAGTTTGGTTCTTAAAATAAGTTTTCTTTTCAAATCGATAAATGAACAAGATTGTATTGAACTTTAGGTGATCATTAAGCTTGATGGATATTAAATAAATCATACTTAATATAATAAAATTATGAAGAACCAATTATTTCGTGTATTTCTGCACAGTTTGAAATTATAATCGATATCAATCGGTTTTTATCGATAACCGTTCTCTAGATGAAAATCCTGTATTTTGGCAATAGAGTTGTCAAAAAATTAACAAATGGACAATTGACAGGACGCAATTTACAAAAAACAACTAAAAAAAATACAAAAGAAAAGAAATGGAAGCTTCGAAGGGGCAATCGGGGGCAGAGAACTCCGAGAAGAAGAACAACGAAAACAAAAGACTATAAAAATCAACTCGAGGAACACAGAGCAAAGAGATCATTGGACACATTTGCGGGAAAACGACGACATAAAGAACCAAAGAACCAAGAAAGCACATAGAGAGAAGAATGGAAGTGGGGCGGGTGGTGGCACAAGAGGAGGAACGGACAAAAGAAAGGCCAAATACGTTCAATACCATACGGTAGAAGAAGAGGCAGCAGCAACGACGACGACGACGACGACTTGTTGCCAAGAAATAAAAAGAAACTCAAACCTAAGCTCGAACTCAAACAAAAGCAAATGCGGCTCAGAAGAGGAAGCCACGAAAGAGAAATGCGAGAGAGCCAACAACAAGAACAGCAAAAAGCAAAAATAACACGTCATGCTGACTGCCTTTGCCTACACTCTCCTCCACACCCCCTCCTCCATAAGCACTCCCTCTGCTTTGGCTCTTTCGCCTGTGCCAAGAACAAGTTGTAAATGAGGCAGAAGAACGAGAACGAGGAGAGCCAAAGACAGAGCAAGAGCCAGAGAAGGGTCATTGGCGGCCATTGACTTTGTCTCGCTGATGACCTTGCCCGAAAAATGTAATAGTAAAGTGAAATAAAAAAAAAAAACTCGAAATGCACTCGCAGCGACAAAGAAGGCGCACACACACACAAGCTCATGGGAGATTGGGGAGCTGTGCTGTGCGCATGCAGCTGTTGACAAACAGTGCCCAAACCTTCGAGTGCGAGCGAGATGCGGCGAGGGAGCACGAGAGAGCAGACCAAATAGATAACGGACAGGAGCTGAGAAGAAAGAGAAGACGGCAGACTGCATTTTTGGGCACAGGGCCAAGGCGAATGGAGCAACGGTTCTTCTCCTGTGGAAAAGGGAGGCTGATTAGAGGGGGGAGGTATGTTACATTGTATGTATCTGAACCCAAAGGGGTTATCTTTTAGTGTGAGTGTAAATGAAGAGGATTTTGATAGTATATGTGATGTAAGAACTAATAATATTGTATTGGTATTTTGAGAAGTATGGTTACAAAAAGGGGAAATTAAGAGAAATTTACCAAAAGACTTTCTCTTATAAACCTTAATATTTCCTTTTTCCAATCTTTACGGTTTCTCTTGTCTCCCCTCCCAATCGATAATCGAAATGCCTTAGCAAACAATCGTGCCATTTTATCGATTACACAATAACACTTAATAAATTGCAACCTGCCAAAAACAGTTTGATCAACTCGGCCAAAACCCACTGGCTGCATCTAGCTGCCGAATGCCAACACGCATGCGGGGTAAATTGCAGTTCGACGGCTAAAGAACACCTTAGCTGCATTTGGCTGAATGCGATCGCAACAACCTTGTCCCAAAACAACTTGCCAGTGTTTCAGAGCAGTTTTTTAGCCAGTTGTTGTTCTTTTTTTTTTGTAGTTTATTTGTTCGGTCTTTTTTTTCTTATTTCAAGTCGTATGCAAGTGTAGTTTGCACGTACGCGTCGCGAGCTGGCTTTTGATATTAATTAAACGCACGCAGCCAGGGACCAGACCCAGACCTGGGACCAAGTCGAAGTCGAAGTCGAAGTCGCATTTGGAGCCATATAGCCGGCGGCAACGAGACCTGCAATGTGCCCACCCAGCAGCACGGCTGAGATGCTGAAACGAGTTCCAAGAGAACAAAAAATGGAGAGAAACGAACTCAAAGCGGGTCCAACTGGTGTTGCGGCTTAGAAGCAGTAACAAAAAAAAAAAAAAAGCTGGAAAAGAACGAATAAATAGAGGGAACCGACTATTAGATACCCGGTGATAATAATAACTAAAGATGCATAACATTATACTTAAGTATTATTTATATTAATTCGTTGGATTATTAGTCTGCAGATGAGAAGTTAGCACTTCTATATCACCTTGGTACTTAGGATCATAGCTCTTAGCTTGAAGATTCCTAAAATTCTATTTTTTTGAGTCTCAGGATCAGGAATACACATCGAGTTTAGATACCAACTAAATGTTTCATCTTTTAGTTACTACTAGTTACTAGAATACTTCTTTTACTAGAGAAAAAAGATCGATGTGTGAGGCGATTATTTTACAATGCGTCGCTGGTGGGAAGCACTAAAAAAAAGTTATAATAAATATTTATCTTGGTTAACATATGAGAAATATGAGATACAATTTGACTTAAATACCATAAAATGACAAAATAATACATTTATAAAATATTATTTCTCTGGTAACATAGCCAAAGATACTTCAAATGAAATGTATTTCATAGATACGTTTCATCTACAAGACCTTTCTATATGGATTTGAACCCAATGTGTTGTCAAAGAACCTTTTCTTGTATGCTCTTCTTAAAATATATTATTTTTCTGCCAGTGGAGTTTAAGGTTAGCCCTGGCTCTGGTCCATCGAGCTCCTTTGCATGCGCCGCTGGTCAGAGCTACAAGCTTTTTAATGACTCTGTTTAAGAGGCCTTCTGGTGGCTGGTCTTTCCATGGCAAATGGCTGCTGGTGGCACTGTGTAACCAACCGGACAGTCAAAGAGGGATCCCTCGTCATGGGAACGTCTCCAGCGATTTTTATTTACCTTTTTTCCTTGGTTTCTATGATAATAGTGAGCTGAAATCCTATTAATTTAATATAAAAGAACGCAATTAGTTTGACAGAATGTTATGCAATGGAAAGAATTAAACGGAGATCAAATATTTATACCGATAACCATTTGATTTGTGATTGCTGATCCGGGAACTGATGTTCAGTATTCCATTTTTTGTTCTCCCTGTTTATAAGCAACACTCCCAACGACCTTGAGTCTCTCAGAGTCGTGTCAACAGCTGCAAAAAAAAGGTTAAAAACAAATTGAAATTAAAAACTAAAAGAAAGAAAACAAAATGAATTACAAATGTTATAAATAAACCCGCTCTCCCGGTGGTCGTTATCGTTTTTGTTGATATTGATAGTGCGTCGAAGTCTGATGTGATGATGATGGCGGTAGGTTGAAGGCTTCGCAGCTGATAAACCAACCCACAGAAGGAGGTTCTGACAGGGAGTGCCAGTCATAAAAATGCAAAAATAAAAAAATAACTGAAAAGACTGAAAGACCGACTGAAAAAATAATAAAAATGAAAATGCGCAAGCGTAACGTTTCCTGTTTGTGCAACGGTAAACTGTAATTGTTATGCAGACGACGAAGACTGCCACATGCAACGCCCCGAAAAATGCTTGGTTCTGAGCAGGTAGCACCATCGGGTGACGGGACGGGACCCGGTTGCCCCAAAGGTGCTCCAGCAGGCTGACTCCCGGCATGCGTCTGGCCATGTTGACAAAGTCATCTTCTTGCCACCAAACTAGTTCGCTTTGTTTACTCGTTTTTTTTTTTGCACTGCGAAGATTGATTAAGATTTATCTTATCAAACACAGACGAGTTACGATTTCTACTTTCAAAAGAGTCGAAAAACGTTTGGAAAGATTGTGAGATTAATATAAGAAAAGACTTGATACCACTTTATATTCTTTGTTAATGTATAAAAATCCTGTTTTTTTTTTCTCAGTGTATTCCTGCCATTAGTACCGGTTTTTTGCCGTTTCTATCTTTTGTGGCATTACAAGGCAACGGTGGCCATATCGATGCGAGACAAGAGACGAGACCCGACGCACCTGTTGAAAATCAAGTTCTTTTAGCTGTCTGCATACATAGCATATGTATGTATACATATAGTTAACGACATACAGATAGAAGTTATTGCTTTTTAGCAGACATTAACTTTTAATTTATAATTTTCCGTGACTATGTGTCCGCAAATGGTAATAGGAAAATCTGCAACTAAGATCGTCATTGGCAACGACCACGCATTTCTCAATCACAGTAACGCCTATCAACTGGTCAGTGGGAAGTTGGAAAGAAAGTGCTGGTCATTCAGGATAGTTCTATATGCCAATAGATTAATTTTAGATGTAAGAAATAATTAAATTAATTACACATTTAATGTAGATAAAGTGTCTTAAGAGAAAGACCTAAATTAATAAGGTATATTGTGAGTAACAAAAGGAATAATCAAATTAAGGATTATAAAAGATATTGTATTAGTCATATAAATTTATAGATAAAATTTATAATTTAATTTCTGTCAGCGAATAATAATAGATCAAAATGGGAACAAAATTAGGTTAAAAATAGGTACACCTCGTTAAGTATAGCATAAAAAATAACTATGACAAAATAAAAGTAGTTACAAATTTAAAAGATAGATTTATTCACCAAATTACAATGCCAGGAGACGTGGCGCAGATTTGAAGAATTTCGAGTCTAGGATATTGGGCAATACCGATCTAAAAGGTAAAAATTAATAAAGTTAACATTTTTAAAACTGAAAGGAACTCAAAACTCATAGGACTCGACCATTAAATACCCAAACCCTCCGCAAAAGCTGAGAACTGATCAACTTATAATTGAAATTTTAGTTTAAAAATGCCAAAAATAAACCTAAAACTAAAACTTATTCTGTAATCTCCATTCTCCATTCTGAAACTGGGCGTGTTATTTCCCATACCTGAACTTTTCTTTGCCAAAATATTTCGAGTTAATATTAAGTGCTACAACTTCTTGACTTGACTGTTAGACAACTTGTAGTTCTGACTGAAAAACCATGGCGAGTCGCAGTCATGACAGCGCGCGCTGTTGGTGTTTTGCAATTTGTTTGCCATTTTCCATAAGCCAACTTCTGTTGCACATTATGCTAATGACATGCCTATGTTGCCGCCCCCATCTCCCCCAACACCCCCCCCCCCACACACACACATTCGCCTCTTCGGGTCGAGGTGATTAATCAAAAAGCTTGCAGCGCCGGGCAGAGACACACTGCAAAAATGTTGCCCCGCCGCCGATGCCGATGCCAGGTAATGCAATTTGCAATTGTTGGACCCGCAGACCGATCCCCGCTCTACGAGTCCAATCCCAGTTAGTGCTACGACCATAGACATAACCCGGCTCTTTGTTTGCTGTTTGGCGAAAGGTGTCGGAGGTGTGTGTCCGTATCTGTATGTGCTGCTGGTGCTGCTGCTTTGTCTATCTCTGGAGCGTGTTAAAAATTTGCTGCAGTTCAAATTGGTCGCTTTGGTCTCTCTCTATGATGATGCAAGCATTCAGGATTTGAATGGGTGTCGGAATGTGCCACATTACTGGTGCTTTTGTATAATAATTACGGAAAGTGCTTTGTTATTTGTTGTTTTGGGGGTGTATTTTAAGCAAAAAACTTGATGAAGTGCCTAATAGAAGTTGTTCTTTGGTATAAGTTTCATAATCAAGTGGTGGCTAAGGATTTGTGTAAATTAAATTATAATTAGTAGACTCTTAATCAAGATTTTTTATTCTCAGTTAAAAGTAGTAATTACTTAACAATTATTTCCTAAGTATAAATAAAATAAGTACGATATCTGTTCCTATACTTTAACTTTTATTCAAAATAAACTTGATCTCTTCGACCTCCTACTCGAAAGACCACGAAATAATAGTTTAGGATTTGTATAAATAAAATTTTAATAAGACTCCTGAGTCATTCATTCATTTCATTCTTCGTTAAAAATTTGACTTTAACTTTTATTCAAAACAAACTTGAGCTCTTCTAACTCCTACTCGAAGGACCACGGAATAATCCCTTGGGGACGCAAGGCCAACAACATTATTCGGGGTTTTGGACACCCACAGAAACCCTTAAGCTCCGAAAGGGGACGCTGTTGTCCCCAATTAGAGCACCCTACCAACCCCCATTTGGCTTTGGCTTTGGGGGTGCAGATCCGCAATAATAAAAAAAAAGCAAGCGCTTGCCGCTTTCATGTCACGCATAATTGAAAGCAACTTCCTATTCAGTGGGCAAACTCCGACGTCAACAGAGATATCAACCACCCCCGACGGGAAGTCCAACCCTCGGAGCTTGTGTGCCCCACAAAGCATGTCAATGTCATGAATATTATTGACATGGATTTCCACCCACACAAAAACCCCTCACTCACTCCTAAAGAGTACGCCATATTCTTTCTAGGGGGCGCATTTCCGCGGAAACAAAAAGAACACGAAAAAAAAGAACTGTGAAGGTCAACCCCTTTGCCAAAAGCCCGGAGGGGGAGTTTTCCCATGTAACTGAAGTTGCCTTCGATGGCCTGTCAAAGCCAGAAGAGAGCCCGATAAAAATCGATAAACGACAGACGGCGAACAAGGAACGCCGAACTCCGAATGTGCGGCGTGTGGAGTGGAGCCCAGAGCCCAACCCGCTTATTGTCTCGGTCAGCGGACTTGTTGTCGTGCCATTAGATTACCGCCTGAACCGAGCTGAACCCGACTTGGTTTCCAGGGGCTAGTCGAATTGCAGCAAAAAAATGCTGTAACTTGCCAGATGAGGTCGAATGGGAAATACTCTTTTATATCAAGGAACTTCCCCAGAAACTCACAAGAGATTTTTGGTTTTGTTTACAGATTTTTGTAGAATTATATATGTATTCCTATCTGAATATTTCTGCTGTTGTTTAGTTTAATCCGTCTTTCTTTACAATTAAGATTTTATAATTTAATTGGTGTTATTCCAAATGTGACCCTCACCGTAGCCTAGTGTGACCATCCACCTATACAAAGCAATTCAGCTCAAGCGAACAGCTTAACGAAAAGATTAACTTCAAATATAATTTTAAGATAGATTAATGTACAATTATATACTCTTATCTGAATATTTCGGCTGTAGTTTAATTCAATTCGTATTTTTTTACAATTAACATTTCTTAATTATTATGGTGCGATTCTAAATGTGACCCTAAACGTAGCCTAGTGTGACCATGCACCTATACAAAGCAATTCAGCTTAAGCGACCAGAGAAAAGATTAAACTCAAATATCGTTTTAAGATAGGTTATTATACAATTATATATTCTTATCCGAATATTTCGGTTAAAATTAAGTTCAATAAGTCTTTCTTTACATTTAAGATTTCTTAATTATTATGGTGCAATTCTAAATGTGACCCTAAACGTGCTAGTGTGACCATGCTCTTTAATGAAACAATTCTGCTTAAGCAACCTGCTTCGCAAAAAGATTAACCTCAAATTTTCGCTTTAATGAAAGAGTATAGGAACTGTGGAATTCCTCGGCATGCAGTTGAGGTCGTGTCCCGACTGTTCTTGGGCACTGTAATGCGATAGTGGCGCTACAAGAACTCGGAGAACTCGGTGCAGAGTGTGGGGGGGGGGAGTGCCAAGCCAGCTAATTGCCATGCACTTTTCATAAGCCAGAGCGAGGCAGTCCGGTATTATTAGGTAAGCGTAATTAGATCATGGCTGAGTCCAGCAGTCAGCTTGTCAGGGCGGACAAGAACCGAGTGTCAGCCCGGAGGGGAGTGCTCTACTTTGTGATATTGGTTAGATATGTGTAAGAGTTAGGATTAAGTCTTTGAAAAGCTTGAAAATTTCAAAGTAATAGTTAAGAAACATGCTTAAAGTACTCTTAAATGTTTTATACGCGTGCCCACAATGTTGATTTGTAAAGAACAAAAGAATTTGACACCCTTTAAGGGTTTTGAAATTCGAAAACCTCAAAGTCAAAAACTACGCTACATTATATTTTTAAGGATTTCAATACACAGTGATTTCTGAGAGTCCCCTATACGTGTGTATATAAAATCCATTCTCTCTTCTGGAACAACTCTCCCATCCAAGGCCAAAGCTTCCAAATCTCAAGTACATTTCATTTGCATTCCATCAACCGTTAACCCCACCACAAGCACCGTCACACACACACACCCAATCAAGAAGGCGCACTCACTTCCGCCTCCCACAGCTCCCAACAACAACAACAAAATACAATGAAATCACATGTGTAGTCTATGCTGGTGTGTACGTACAGTACCTTTCGAAATACAACAACAACGGCAGAAGAGAGCCAGAGAAGGAACAAGGTAAAAGCCAGAAGCCGAGAGGCCAAAAAGGGAAGCCATCATCAAAAATCGCTTGGTTGCATTCGTTGGGCCTTGTGAGCCTCTCAAAGCCCCCATACCATACACATACATGCGTTAACACTCACATGTATGTATGAGTATGCGATATGAGTATTTCCCTGAAAGCCAGAACATGAAAAATCAGCAAAAATCAAATGCTGACCATTCACTCCTGGTCTCTTTTAACTTCTCTCTCTCTATCTCTCTCTATCTTTCTCTAGTTGGCTGCACACCCACACAAGCTCAGCTGAGAATGATTCTTGATGGAGCAGAGTGAGAGCGAGGGCATCGTTCGAATTGTGGCTCTTGCGTTTTTGATATAAAACAATTTTTGTTTATTTTCTTTTCAGCTTTATTCACACACACACTCACACACAAACACACCCATGCCGCCTATCACCCTGTCTACGAGTATTTCTGTTCTTCTTTCTCTAACCCCAAAGGCAAAAGACGAGTAAAAAAAAAACTGACGCATGCTTTTCTCTCTCTCGCTCTCTGTCTACGCTCTTTTGTCTCCCCCGCGGCGCATGTGTTGCGTCTTAAACTGTATCTGTGTGAGTTTCTCCGAGTACTCTGGCTTAAGTGTGTGTGTTTGTGTGGAGCTGCCTTCGTTGCTGCGTCTTCTTCGTGGTTGTGCTTCGCCATCGCCGTCGTCGTCGTCGTCGGGCTTGTTGTTGTTGTTGTATGCAAGGTCGTTTGCGTACAAAATTCAACATTATTTGAAGGTCGTCCTTTGCCCGTTCTGCGTTCTGCGCGTCGCGTCGCTTCTTACTCGTTCTCGTGCGCGCGCTATCTCTTTTCTTCCTCCCGGTTCCCAATTCCCGGCTCTCGCTCTCCGTGCCACCGTCTCTGTTTTGACTTGGCCGTTTCTTTTGCCGTGCAGTGCGTGGGGTTGTTGTCTCCGCTAAACAACAAAGATTCATCGCCTGCTTCTCTGAGGGGTCGCGAGAGTTCGTTTCGAATTGTGTTTCCTTTTAATTGCATTGCAGCACTGAGGCTTGAACTGATGGAAACCCCTCACCCCACAGGCAGCGCCCACGCTATCGGGGGTACATCTACCCCGGGCACCCCTTTGTTGCCAGGTGACCTCGCCCTGCCCTTGTCACTGTACAGTGGTCTCTCGCAATGGAAGTCATGGTTCTCTTAAACATTTTTAGGGTTTTTAAGTTTATGGATCATTTTTTATTTATTTTTACAGAGAAGCTTTTGTTTATAATGCTTGTACATTGCAGGAAAATCTTGTCCTATATATTCTTCTTCTTTTTTAATGCTTTGCCTGCAATGTACAAGCAAATCAGCTAAAAACAGCTGAACCTTTGGAAAATATCTTGACGAATAGTAATCATATTTCAATTATATTATTAAAATGTTCTTCAAATTATATTTTTAGAGCATCAGTACTTGTTTTTCGTAACTTCCTTTCTCTGTCCTCATCACTCCTAAGCTCCAGTGTACTCGCTGTCGTCTTCACTCTCCATCCCGCATCTCACATGTGTCCAAAGAGGAACGGAGGGCCAGGCCCAGCTGCGTGGCGCTGGGTTAATGTACCTTAAATTTATTATAATACCATCCATTCTGTTCGCCGCTGTCCGCTCGTTCCATCCATCGGAGCCATATTCTCTGGGTCGATGACATTTTTCGTGGCTGGCCATTGCCTATAGTTGCTGAGCATTGCCCAAAAAAAAACCGGAGAGAGAAGGAGATAAGCAGTGAGCAAGAACAGAGAGGAGAACATAATGAAGCAACGTTTTCCGCGCTCAGCTCCGTGAGCGGTTCTTTGAAGCCGGCTTGCGGGCGAACTCAATTAGCATAAGTGCCGGCCAAGGTCGCCGGGGTGGGTGGCTATGTGGGGTGGCATTGACCCCGTTGTCGTTGGACTTCTTCCCTCCGCCATTAATAGGCCTTTGTTCGCGTTGCCAGGCAGAGGCACTCAAGGGGAGAGTTGCTGAGCAGCGAATTGAGTCACGCCAAAAAAAGGTTCTCGAGAAGCGGGAGAAGCCCAAAAACCTGCAAAATTCTAAAGCATTTAAGCCGAAACTTGTTCTTAGCCAAAACTATGAAATTGAGGTGTTCACTTTTGAAATCAAAAACCGTGTGAGGTGGATTTTAGTCGGACTTTTAAACCTAACTTATATTTTAAGGTTTATTCCAATCAAAATGGGATTTTGGATAAGATTTTACAAGTTAAAGTACAAGAGTACAATATAGTAAGGAGATAGTTTAAGTTTGTTTTTGTAAGTTTTAAGATCTTTTCCTTATAATTTATTCAAACTTAATAATTATTTCGCCATTCTTCACCACACTAAATGTATTTTAAAATTAAGGAAGAAAACTATAAATGAAGAAGATAGTTTTTGCTCGTTTTCTTACTTTTTTAGATCTTTTCCTTCTAATTTATTCAAACTTATCAATTAATTCGACTTTCTTGAAGATACAACACTCTAAATCTATTTTAAAACTTGATTAAAAATACTACTATCTTCTAGTAAAATATATTATATATTTACCACAAAATAAAACTCAATTACTAACTTCTTCTCCCTTCTATCTTTTCCAGTTTTACAACACAATGGAACTGCATCAACGACATCTCTCAAACTTTTACAAAATTGCACAACTGAGATAAAGCACATATATACATTGTAAGAGAGCACATCGATCTGCAGGATTTGCAGATCGACTTTTACTGGAGGCCATTGTTTATTACCACCGCTAGATCCTCTGATCAGCATGCCGAACATGTCCAGCATCAAGACGGAGCAGCAGAGCTCTTCCCTCGGAGTAACTGGCGGCGGCGGCTACCAGCTGCCGGTCAACATGTGCACCACCACCGCCTCCACGACGACGACCACGCTGGGAGGAGGAGTCAGTGGAGGAACCACCGGATCGCGACACAATGTGTCCGTGACAAACATCAAGTGCGAGTTGGACGAGCTGCCGACGCCCAATGGCAACCTTGTGCCGGTGATAGCCAACTATGGCCACGGCAGCCTCCGCATTCCGCTGAGTGGCGGCGGTGCGCCACCTAATCACGAGGAGGAGTCCGACTCCGACGCAGAGCTGGCGAACATTGAGAACCTGAAGGTGCGCCGGCGGGCGGCGGACAAGAACGGGCCAAGGCCCATGTCATGGGAGGGCGAGCTAAGCGAACCGGAGGCCAACGGTGGCGGCGGCGACGAGGAGCTGATGGAAACAGAGCCCACGATTAAGAGCGAGGTACTGACCAGCGCTGGAGTACCGCTGCAGCCCGCTTGTGCTCTGCAGCCGATCAAAACCGAGCTGGAGAACATTGCAGGCGAACTGCAGCAGCAGCAGCAGCAACAGCAGCAGCAACTGCAGCAGCAGCAGGGCAAGGCCTTCCCCCTGACCACCGGCAATGCAAACCCCAAACTAAAGCTGGCTCCGACGCAAAGCGATCCCATTAATCTCAAGTTTGAACCACCGCTGGGTGACAATTCGCCGCTGCTGGCCGCTCGGAGCAAGTCGAGCAGCGGTGGCCACCTGCCGCTGCCCGCGAATCCCAGTCCCGACTCCGCCATACATTCCGTCTACACGCACAGCTCGCCATCGCAGTCGCCGCTCAC
The DNA here is from genome assembly GCA_008042575.1 of Drosophila watanabei. Taxonomy (NCBI): domain Eukaryota; kingdom Metazoa; phylum Arthropoda; class Insecta; order Diptera; family Drosophilidae; genus Drosophila; species Drosophila watanabei. The sequence continues at coordinate 119,172 of VNJS01010534.1, read as the reverse complement.
ATCGCGGCACGCCCCCTACACGCCCTCGCTGAGTCGGAACAACAGCGACGCCTCGCACAGCAGCTGCTACAGCTACAGCTCCGAGTTCAGTCCCACCCACTCGCCCATCCAGGCGCGACATGCCCCCCCGGCGGGCTCTCTCTACGGCAACGGCGGCGGCGTCCATCATCACAGTGTGCTGTATCGTCCGCTCAAGGTGGAGGCCTCGTCCACGGGGCCGCCACCCGGCAGCCAGGAGGCGCAAAACCTAAGCATGGACTCAATTTCCAATGGTTTGGATGCAACGGGCTCTGGTTCTTCGTTGCCTGCTTCGCCGGCTGGCATTTCGCGCCAGCAGCTCATCAACTCGCCGTGTCCCATTTGCGGGGACAAGATCAGCGGCTTCCACTACGGCATCTTCTCCTGCGAGTCCTGCAAGGGCTTCTTCAAGCGCACCGTGCAGAACCGCAAGAACTATGTGTGCGTGCGCGGCGGACCCTGCCAGGTGAGCATCTCCACGCGCAAGAAGTGCCCGGCCTGCCGGTTCGAGAAGTGCCTCCAAAAGGGCATGAAGCTGGAGGCCATACGCGAGGACAGGACGCGCGGCGGCCGCTCCACCTACCAGTGCTCGTACACGCTGCCCAACTCGATGCTCAGTCCGTTGCTAAGTCCCGATCAAGCGGCCGCAGCTGCCGCTGCAGCAGCGGTGGTCAGCCAGCAGCAGCAGCAGCAGCAGCAACAGCAACAGCAACAGCAGCAGCAGCAGCAGCATCACCATCATCATCAGCGACTGCAGCAGCTAAATGGCTTCGGTGGCGGATCCCTGCCAGCCAGTCCGAATCTAGGTGGGGCTCCCATCAAGACGGAGGATGTCGTGGCCACGGAGGCGGGCAAGCAGAGTCTGCGAACAAGTGGCAATGTGCCGCCGCTGCTGCAGGAAATCATGGATGTTGAACATCTCTGGCAGTACACCGATGCGGAGCTGGCGCGCATTAACCAACCGCTGTCTGCATTCGCCTCCGGCAGTTCCTCGTCGTCGTCATCCTCGTCAGCCGCATCATCGGGCGCCAACCAGGGACAGCAGCAGCCGCAGCTGACCAATCCACTGCTGGCCAGTGCCGGTCTCTCCTCCAATGGCGAGAACGCCAATCCCGATCTGATTGCCCATCTCTGCAACGTGGCCGATCATCGCCTCTACAAGATTGTCAAATGGTGCAAGAGTCTGCCGCTTTTCAAGAACATTTCGGTAAGGGAAGGGGAATAAAGTTTATTGTAGTTTTTATTAATTTTAAATCTTTATTTTCCAGATCGATGATCAAATATGCCTGCTGATCAACTCGTGGTGCGAACTGTTGCTATTCTCCTGCTGTTTTCGATCGATCGACACTCCCGGCGAAATAAAAATGTCGCAAGGCAGAAAGATAACGCTGTCGCAGGCAAAATCCAACGGCTTGCAGGTGAGTTTAATATTATATTTAACAGAATATATTAAATTCTTACAAATATTATCATCTTACAGACCTGCATTGAACGGATGCTCAATCTGACGGATCACCTGCGGCGATTACGCGTTGACCGCTATGAATACGTTGCCATGAAGGTGATTGTCCTGTTGCAGTCAGGTAAGCTGAAGGGGAATATCTTACACATCCAACAGATAATTAACTAAGAAATCCTACAGATACCACGGAACTGCAGGAGGCTGTAAAGGTGCGGGAGTGCCAGGAGAAGGCGTTGCAGAGCTTGCAGGCTTACACTTTGGCCCACTATCCCGACACGCCGTCAAAGTTCGGGGAGCTGCTGTTGCGCATTCCCGATCTGCAGCGTACGTGCCAGGTGAGTGTGTTTGTATATTTCTAATAAATATCAAGAGAATTATAATCTATATCCTTTATATTTAGTTGGGCAAAGAGATGCTGACGATCAAGACTCGCGATGGCGCTGATTTCAACTTGCTGATGGAGCTCCTGCGCGGAGAACATTGACAAACGGTGGAGTTATGCTTTCGCTGGCACAACAACAACAACAACAAGATTTACATACTTAGTATTAGATATAGATTTAGCTTAGGGTTAAGTTCTCTACACCTATAAGCTCTGAAAACATGTGCCTAAAAACGAAAGCCACGACAGCAGCAGGTGCATCCAGGATATGAGATGATGCGCAGGATTGCCAAAACTTTTTACACACCAACAATATATATTTTGATATCGATCGCTGCTGTTGTTGTCGTTGGCTAGAGTTTCCAGTAAGAAAAGTATATAATGTTTTTGCTATATATACACGTATATATACATATAGAGTAAACACTAAAGCACACATGGAAAATGAAAAGACTAAACAATTTATTTAAAAAGAATACTTTTAGGCATTAAGCAGGAGGGAGGGGAACCAACCACAAAAGGCAAATCAAATTAAATTTAGTTAAAGCAGCTAGCGACTTTTTATACATATACATAACTATGTGTAAGAGGGGAATAAATTCAAAACTATTTTTTAATGAATTGCCAAAACCGATTTGAAGGTTTGCTAGAATTTTCGATACATATATATATAACTATACATTAACCGGATAGTGAAATCCAACTTTTAAATGTTGTAGCATTTAGTTTTTAGTGCAATTTCACCCTTGTCTACAATATAACTATATTATAAAGCCAGATATGGCGACAAAACTATATACAAAAAAGGAAAAAAAACATAAAAAGACCACTCGAAATCGCCAGCTCTCTCTGGCTGGCCAAGACTATATTCCAGTGATGCTAATTTGTTGCATAAAAAACACAAACACACACAACTACATACATAAATCAAATTTATAATCATTTATCAGATCTTTAATTTAGTTTCGCATTTAGTTTTTGTCATTAAACTACATTACGTTTATGGTGTAACTTTTACTTAAATAGCTGAAGCGAATCCTGCAACAGGATTTAAAACATAAATAATTACAATTACCGAGAATCATAATTTTTTGCTTATACAACTAGATAGTTAGATATGTATGTCTATATGTGAGTACTACGTTAACTGTAAAGCTAAAGCTCTTCCTGCCCCACCAGAAGAAAACAGAAAAAATAAAAAAGGATTGTAAGACATGAAATTCCAAATAAAAAACATAATACTACAGAAAGGGAGATCGAGAGATATACTTAAATTCAAAAGACAGGCGGCCATGTGTGATCCTGCAGAGTATCGTGATTTTTTGTTCTTTATTATTTATTCTTAATTATATTTTTGCCATTTAGAACATCCAACATTTTTATTTAATAACTTACCAATTTAATGTAATTTTCTTGTACTTTCACGACGATCCTGGCTGCCTGTCTAGTCCCGCTGCTGCTGTCCGTAAATGTAAAACCTAAACTTAAATTGAAAATAGTTAAATGTTAATATAACTAAATATCAATATCTACAGAGAGTACCATAGTTAAATAAAGAACAAACCACACACAGACACACAACAAAATCAATCAAAAGTATCATATAATTTACGTAGCAAGAATAAATATTGTGAAAAATCATGAATTCGGCAGCCAGACTCTACTATCTAAGCCCAGTGCTTAAGTAGCCAGATTGTGCTCAAAAATAGGAAAGAAAAATGGAAAAAACACAACTTATAAACTTTTACTTGTGTCACATGTTTGATTTCGCCACCAAACTCATCCCCACATAGGTAATATCGTTTGCTTTTAAATAAATGTAATTAATTGAAATATAAAAATGAATTAATTGGTCAACAATTAAACGTAAAATTGTCAATGCAATATTTTGTAATAAAAAAATCATGTGAAAAAAAAATGGAAAATTGGATTTGTGGTTAAAAAGGAACTTTGCAAGAAAGTGAGTTTAAAGAATTATTTTAGCAATAACTATAAACCATAAGTAAACTTTTCAGTCATGCATTTTTTAAGCCTGATTTTTTCAGGCCTGAATTTTTTCAACCTGATTTTTTCAGGTCTGAATTTTTTTTCGTAAATAAATGAAGCAAGAAAACGATAAATTTCCTTATTATTCGAATTGAATTCAAAACTTTTCAGGCCTGAATTTTTCAAACCCGAATTTTTCATTTATTTATTAAGAAAACGCAAAATTTTCTTAATATTCGATTCAAATCAGTTTTTTTTTCAGGCCTGAATTTTTCATTTATAAAGAAATCGATAAATTTCCTTACTGTTCGAATTGAATTCTAAACTTTTCAGGCCTGAATTTTTCAAACCTGAATTTTTAAGGCCTACATTTTTTCATTTATTTATTAAGAAAACGCTAAATTTCCTTATTATTCGAATCGAATTCGAATTTTATTAAATCTGAAAAAATTGTCGTATGATTTTGAAAGAATGTATTAATTATTAGCCGTTACTTGCTCATGGGTTATAGCTGAAATTGAGCCCAAAAAGGATACATTTCTTATTTACTGCTTTCCTTTTTTTGTGATTGTTTCAAAGCTTCTCCTCAAATACTGCAAGTGGGCTGGCATCTGTAAAAAATCGGATCGTTAAACGAATTATCATTCTAAGAGTCTAACAACTTACTCGGATGTGTAGCAACAGGAAGGAGTTACTGAGCAGCAACCACTCAGGACTGAGTTTCCAGCGCAAGGACTAGAGGACGAACCTGAACCGCAGTTAGAGGGTTCCGAGTAGCGATCACAGAAAGGACGACTGCAGGTATCCAAAGTGGCAGTTGGAGGCACATATCGGTTGCCATCAATTATATACGTGCAGCACGGTGGCAAATTGCAGCATGTTGGTAAATTGGATAAAGGACCGTATCCGCCGCAGGAGGCGCACCCGCCGCAGGGCCCGTATCCGCCGCCCAGGGGCAAGTCCTGCCAACAGCAGCCGCCGTAGTGTTGGTACAAATGGTTGCACACGCTCATAATTGGCTTGTACTCCCGCCTGTAGACGGTGCAGTCCTGCAGGGCATCGTCAATGCAGCAATTGTTCATGCAGCAATGGTTCTGGCCGCATCTGCAAATGGTATTGCACTGATTGGTGTTGCAACCACTGTAGTGACTGGTGCAGCATCCATTGCACTGGCTGGTGCAGCAATTATTGCATTGACTGGTGCAGCATCCATTGAATTGACTGGTGCAGCACGGATCGGTGTTGCAGCATGGATCCGTGTTGCATCCATTGCAGCTCCCCCAACCAATCATCGGCGCGTAAATCAAGTTCGGCCGGTAGCAATTATCACAGGACTCACAGCTATTGTTTGCAGGTTCTTCACAACCCTTTGAGCATTCCGGTTCCGGCATTATAAATCCCCGATCACAGCACGTATCGTCCTCCATGCCGCAGAACCCGGAATTTTTCGAGCACGTGCTTCTGAGGGAGACATGAGAAGAGTTCTTGGAGCAGCCATCACTTGCTATTCGAACCTTGCGACATCTTCGGTTCAAGCTGGTGAGGCTCGGTGAGCAGGGTCTCATCTCCATATGATGCGAGATGGCAGTGAAAGGCCTCGGACGAGTGTCGCCAAATAATCCGGGAAATGGACAAAAGGAAGATAATCGGAAACCGGTGGAAGCGGCGCGTGCAGATTCATTACTTGATATTGCCGGAGGGACTTGTGTATTGGAACACTCCTTTGCCTCATTGCAACGCAGGGATTTGTTGGATCCTGTGCTCTTAACTTCATCCTGAGATTCCTGAGATTCCTGAGAGCTTTCGCAACGGTTGTTATCGTTGTTAACCGAGCTGGCTGCCGTGCTGCTGCTCCTGGGCTGCGAAACCGTGTAACTGCAGGCACTGGAAGCCTGCTGGCTGCCGCAATAATTCATTACCGGATCGGAAAAATACTGCTGTTGATACGGGTCCGGGAATCCGGCATTATCGTAATAGGACGGGTAGGTGGCATATCCCGACTCGTAATAGCATCCATTCTGAGAGTTGTTCGATCCACTTATCCTTTCCGGCAAGTTGAAGGTAACACTGTTTGTCTTTAAGCCACAGCTTTGAGAGCCTAACAAGAGAGATAGTGATGATGTATCTTCAAAATTTCTAATATTTATGAGCTAAACTTAAGCTTACCTCCATTTGCCGAGCTATCAAACGATGAACAATTCCCATTCTTCCTGTTCATTTGTCCGGAAGCAATCCGGAGATCTGAATATTCAGGCTGGTTGATGAGCCCATTGTAACCATGATCGCTTACACTGGGAATGTAGGAGAATTGAACTCTCGGCCCATAGAACTCATAGTTGTGAAAGGGATTATTGCGAGCCGGCGGCCTAATACAATTTGGATCCTTGCGATTATCGGAGTTTTGGCTTTTTAAAATTGAAGCAGGCAAAGTTGTTGCATTTTTAGCTTCCGTTTGAGGCACATAGGTTTTGTAAATTTCATCCAAGCTGTGAATTGTTTTCATGGTCCGCAGGATTTCCTCATTCTCCTCGAAGCTTACTGACTCCCGGATGTTTGAACGATCCATTGTTCTATTCCTTTGGTCCAACTGCACATTTCTCAAAAACAAAACAAATGTTGGGACAATAACGACACAACAAATTAATTTTTGACAATTTCTTCAAAATAATATGAAAATATATGGTTTGCTCAGTGAAACAAGTGTTTGAGAGGGAGCTTTCCTTGAGTGATCATTTGCTTGGATAAAATCAAGTGTCTGCAGCCGAATTGATCTAGATATTACTTATATTATCTTATCAGTACTTACATTTGTTTGCACATCGAGGTCTGTAAAAACCCAACACGTGAACACGTGTTTTAAATATTTCAGGCCACATTTAAAAAAAGAAGCTTACAAAAAAATGCATGTGTTAATGGACACCTGGCGTTATAATGCAAAACGGAAAAGTCTGGAAAAGACATTTTATTGTTCCAATAATATTCGCAATCGGACAATTGTTTAAACTTTGTTAGTATTGTCGTTGTAGCTCTATAAAAGCAAAGCCTTTGCCAATAGAAATCAGTTGAGTTCGATCATTCGAAAAAGAGTGAAATTTAAAATGAAATTTGTTTTGATTTTGTCCTGCTTCGTCCTGTACGTTGCCCTTACAAGCGCCCAGGAAAATTGCAGAGGACGTCCTGGTAAGTGGCTCAAACTGTATCCTTAGTCCTTATACGTAACGAAATTAAATATATTTTAATAAAGGTCACCAGGACTGCGATGGAGGACGAAACGAAGGAGTTCGCCATGCCCATGGTTGCGATCCCGAACCCAATCCAGAGATGTGGTACTATAACCGACACACCAGGGAGTGCCTTAAGATGTCCTATCACGGCTGTCATGGAAACAGCAATCGCTATTGCTCCAAGCATCACTGCGAACGCAGTTGCAATCGTCGGGATTAAGACGAATTTTATATTTTTCAATGGCATAAAACATTTCTGGTGACAATAAACTAAAAATATTCTTGCGAAAGCGAAAAAGGGTTTTAAATTTGAAATAAAAAGATTAAAAAGTTTAAAAAAGTTTTCCATTTTATTTATGTTACATTCCTTTAATTTTTATTAAAACGATTCTGAATTTAAATTTTTTGTATTTCGCCAAACCACAGAAAAGTATTCCTTTTGGTATTTTCTAAACATACCGACAACATATTCCACTACTTACCCTGGTGCGCATTTACCAACACTGCTTTGAACATCGATAGTATCGATAATAAAATCAACCAACCAACTTACGAAATCTTAATAAAAACGGTTTAAGAAAAGATTTCCTAACAAAATGAATGGAAAACTGATACAGAGTGCCATCCGCACCTTGCGGCTGGGCAGCTGCAGCCAGTGGCAAGCGCCCGCCACCCGGATCACAGTGCGTGCGTACGGTAAGAGCAGAACCCGCGGCGGCACACAGATTTCATAACAAACCGGCGCTCCGTTCCTCAGCCACGCCGCCGAAGAGATTCTACAAGAAGACCTCCGTGCTGAGCAGCGACGGCGGCTACGAGGTGGTGCTGGACCACCGGAAACTAAAGACGCCCAAAGGATCGCCTTTCGTGGTGCGTAGCGAGCCGCTGGCCATTGCGGTGGCCACCGAGTTCGACGCCCAGAAGGAGCACATCGAGCGTTCCCGCATGCACCTCTCGGCGCTCTGCTTCACGGCCATCGACAACCCGAACAATCTCACCAAGCTGGACATGGTCAACTACCTGCTGAACTTCATACCCACCGACACGGTGCTGTTTCAGTACGATGTGAGTGGATATAAATATTCTTTTAGCATCCGTTTACTAATCCTTATCTTTTCCAGGACGAGAAAGACCTACAGGACCTGCAGCTGAATGAGTGGGACCCGGTGATAGCGTGGTTCAACCAGCGCTACGAGACAAACCTGCAGAAGACGCTCAACATCACACCGCCGCAGGTCACCGAAGAGGACAAGATGAAGATTGCCAAGCACTTGCACTCCTACAGCTTGGATACGCTGCATGGTAACAATTATTCCAATTAGAGATTATTTACATACATCCTTAAGAGTGTTTTCCTTTCTTTTAGGCTTCATCTTTGCTGTGGACACCTTGAAGTCCATTATTCTGGCCTGCGCTGTCATCGAGCGGATGTTGCCGGTGGAGAAGGCGGTGGCCTTGGCGCGTCTTGAGGAGGAGTACCAGCTCAAGTTCTGGGGACGCGTGGAGTGGGCCCACGATCTCAGTCAGCAGGAGCTGCAGTCCCGCCTGGCGGCGGCCGTGCTGTTTGTGCACCTCAACTGTTCGGAGTACTTTGTTAAGCAAAAATCGATTCTGTAAATAAATAATTCCAAATTAGTTTGAACTTAGTTTCTAGATTCCACTGATAACTTGGGAAATTACGCCATCAAATTTATTTGAAAGAGTGATCAAGCAAAAAATTGCCCAAATACTGTTTTTAAATTGACATTGTGTTTTATAATTTGCTAGAATAAAGTTAGTTGTATCTTTAGAGTCCATAAAATGCGGTTCATATTCAGCGCTTGTCTTCTATCAGTATTTTTATTGAATTTTAATGTACGTTTACAATAACTTACTTTGGCTTTTAATATTATTAAACAAACATTTTCAGGGGGCTGTCGTTTTCAGATTTACAAACTTTGTGTGTATGAGCTACAACGAATCGTGGTTCAAATTCCACGAATGCCGGTTGAAGGCCATTAGTCGGGAGAAGGTGATCTTGAATATGAATGGAACTATTCTTCGGCCAGCCCATAATATTCATCTAAAATTGAAATTGTTTAAAAAGGCCAATGGCTTTAAACCATGGCTCGTCGACATCAGCATTGATGTCTGCCGTTTCCTGCGATCCAACTACGACCCAGTCGGTAAAATCGTCTATAGTCTTTTTAAGGAGTTTTCCAATTGTAATCACACGTGTCCGTATGTGGTGAGTATTTTACTAATAAATTATTAGCAATAATAATAATTATTGTTGCAGGGTCCGGCGATTGTAAAGGGATTTTATCTGAGGCATGAATTAATACCTGTTCCGGTTCCAACTGGCGAATATATGTTGTCGTTAAGATTTTTGTTTGATCAGAAACTTCAGTTAGATACCAATGTCAGTTATGTTTTCGTTGAGGATTTAAAAACAGCCTAAATAAATATAAGATCCATTCAAAAGCTTTCTGTAAATACAAATAATTGAAAATGTTATATAATGTTTTAAATAATGTCTTAATTGGCTAAATTAAATATTTTCGCTGTTGATTAAGGAAACCTTTCAACGATTAATGGGACATATATTATTTAACAAGACCGCTTATAAATATATTCTAAAGCAAAATTTTCCACTTGATCTAATATATTACAAACAACTTTGTGTATTATTATATTACATGAATATGTTAACTTACTCTAAATATAAAGCATATTCATGTTTAATTTTAGAAATCGGAGCAAACATTTTTGTAGCATTTTGGTGTAATTTTAAGTGATCGTTGTCATGCTTGCATATACTTCGCTATTAACTCGGAATTCACTGGTTACATTCCGAAAGTTCGTTACGGGTCAATATGTAAACAATTGAAAATTAAACGTTTAAGCTGATAATGGTGGTAAATTCAAACGTTAATGCATATTAGGGAATAACACCCCATCGCTTATCTCTTTTCGGGATGAGAACATATCGATGTTGAACTACAGTATCGACTACATTGATATATCGTTCTGTAGTGTGCCATCGGTTGATAGTGCGATACTTTTGTTGGACACTTTATATAAATTTAACGATATTTTAAAAAGCGGGCCTAATGGCCAAAGTTACTTCACAGTTCTGAAAACCGTGATTCTTTATCCTGATTTGCTCACTTTTGACTCACTTTGCGATCAAATTGCTAATGAAAATGAATTACGATACATTAAATCATCAAATTCGAATCGATAGTCGACAGAAACTAATAGTATCAATAGTGATACGTCTATTGAGCTCTTAGTAAAAACATCGATGTTGGAAAAAATACATCGATGTATTGCCATCGCTACTATCGATAGTGACATCGACTGTTTGCCAGCACTAACGGTCATAATTCGCTCAAATTTCGTACGGTCGTGGGTGGCGCTCGTCGCGTTTTTGCTGCCAATTAAACAAATGCAAAATTACTGTACAATCGCCAGTTGAACCGAGCAAATAGCCAAGTAGCGAGCGAAGCTCGCAGACACCAGCAAAACAGTCAAAGCCGTGGTTGTTGTTGTTATTGCGTTTTGGTAAGCAGCGTCGTTTACGTGCGTGTTTTGAGTTGCCGTGTGTTGGTGTGAGTGCTTTTCACCAGAAAAATGTTAATTAAAGTGCTGCCAAATCAAACAGAAGAGAATTTATACAATCGCATTCGTGTTCAAGCCCAAATTTTGCGAAATGCGACGAAATCGCAAAGCTGAAGAAGAATGATGAAAAAAGAAAAAACGAAACTGTGTTTGTTGTGCGGGGGGTGCTCATCTCTTCTACCTCTCTCGCTCTTACGTTCTCTTTCACCCTCGCCCTCTCTCTCTCTCTCTCTCTTACTCGCTTTGCAAAGTGGAAGTGGAAAAACCAGCGGCAGTAACAACAACAAGCAGGCGTGTGTCTGAAATCGTACACTCTGAGCTCAGAACGCTCCGCTGCTAAATTATATTTCAATTATTGTTAAAGCAGCAGTAAAAACAATAACAAGAATTGGTATTTGTGCAAAAACAACTCGAGCAAACGGCCACAATCACGACGTACGACGCCCTTTGGGGGCAGTTGTTGTGTTTCGTTGGTGCTTTTGTTGTTTTTGTTGCACTGGCGCTGCCACCTTGTTCGATTTTATGCTGCTGTTTTTGCTTTTGTTGTTGCCTTTTTTTATCGCATTAACAATTTGAAATTTGCCTTCGCTGCGTTGCTGCTGCTGTGCTATTGTTGTTGTCGCCGCCGCTGTCTTTTGTTTGTGCAAAAGTGTGTTTAATATTTGATTTTCGCTTGTCTGTGTCTCGCCTCCATCGAATAATCAGCTGCTTGCAACGCCCCCGAAATTGGAAATTCTCTAAGCAAAACTCAGTGAGTGCGCGCGGGTGTTTTCCCTAATTCAAAGGTAAATCTAAACAAGAGAATTTTGTTAATTAAAGTTTTGTCATTGAAAAAAATCTAAATGAAAAATTGTAGAACCAAATTCCTATTTTAAAATGCCTTGAAACAAGTTCTTTGTATAAAAAATGAGTTTTTAGCAATATAAGATACTTTTAAAATCGGTATTCTTTATTAATCTTGTTTTTTTACTGAATATTTAGGATATTACAAAGTCAATATTACGTCTTATATTTTCCTAAATTTAGTAAAATGTATCTTTCTTTTGTTAGCATCTGCTAAAAATATTTTCTTTAATCCCATTCAATTCCTTGGAAATAATTAAACAGAATAAATGCACATACAATGTTCATTTTATTCTTGTGTTCTTTCTGATACATTTTAAACGGATATTCATTTGCATATTATAGATTTTTATCTATCGATTTTCCTTCCATTTAATTTTGCAATCTAAATTTATAGAAACTGGCATATTCTGCGGCAGTTAAAAAACGTGTCAGGCATTGGCAATTTCAGCCAAATTTGTCATGCAACAACAAATCCCCGTCACATATGCGATGAGGCCTTAACTCTGTAAAATATGTTATGTTCATTGGAGGAAATGGCTAAAAATAAACGAACATCGAGGAGGATGCAGGCAGATCCGAAAGGCTTCTACTTCGGCTTTGGCTGGGACTCGAGGACGCCTTGCCCTGGGCCTTGGGTGGCCATCTGAGCTTGAAATGAGCAATTCAATTTGCCCGTCGGTGGTATTTCCCTTCCATTCCATTCTGGCGAGTGCGAAAAATGTTGCGATAATCAAATCAAATCAGCGCCCCAATGAGGTTAAACAGGGGAGGACAACCCTGAATTGGTCGCGTTCAGGAATATTACTTCGTCTGCCTCTCTAATGAGGATGCATTCAATTAAATTCAAATTTTTCACTTGCATGTGGGCGCACACATAACATTCTACAGTTTGGGTTATCTATATGGACACAAGTGGATATATTTTGTATGTTTAGTGAAGCTGTCGCTGGCTGGGAACACATCGTTATCGTAATCCTTTAACTAGCTGATTTATATACCAACATATAGGGGTAAATGTAGGTTTACATAATGGGTTTTTGAATGCATAAATTTGAGAATGCATGTGAATGTAATTCTAGGAATTACAAGAACTGAGACCGTTTTAAATTAAGAAAATCCAAAGTGGCATTCGAAAATATTCAAACTATCTTTAGTAGATCCCTCTGGGAGTGCCATCCAATCTTCAGCTCTTCAATCGAACCCTATTCTGAGCTTATCATTTACCGGAAAAGATCAATTTGTAGACCAGGACCGACGACTGCAATTAAATTGCTTAATTACTTTGCTCCCAAATGCTCGAATGACAATTGAGGAGTGCAGAAACAGATACAGATACTTGTTTGTTCAAAGATTTGCAGTATTAATTCCCTTGTTCTACAACAAGTAAAAGGGTTCAAAGCTCTTGGAGCAACCCAGTTCCCAGGGACAGAGTTAGGGAGAAGAAATGGTAGAACGACCAGGTTGAAGATGAGGATTAATGGAAAGGGTGAGGAAGAAGGGGCAACGGAGCTTGCGGAACCAGTCGGACAACATTTGGCGATTTGAATGTCGCTAAGAAGATGGAAAGCAAAGCGAACAATTCTCCCTATGCCCGCAATGTATCTAAGTATCTTTGGATCTACAAGTATTCGTGTTTGTGTTTCCCTCTCTCTCTCTCTCTCTGTGCAATTCAAGTTCATAGAAAGAAGCTCGCCAAAAACATAAGAGGAGAGTAAAGAGATACAAAGAACAGCTGGAGTGTCTCCTCATATACATTTCTCAGTCTTCGACTTTCTTGGGATTTGCTTTCTTTTCCCAGTTTTTTTCTCTTTTTACATTTTGGCGTACTCATATACAAAGTAGATACAATATCCAATGAAAATATTGGCCTTTTTTCGGACGAATTGTTTATATAAACCGATATAAAGTGGGGAATGTGTGGGTGTAGAATGTTATTGTTATTATTAAATTTATTAAAGGGGTTTTCAGGTTTGGGGTACTCAAAGAGATACATTTAACTGCTAAATAAAGATTTTAATAGAAATTTTTGTATACAAGCTTTCTGTTTAATCCTGATATACTTAAAAAAACATAATCTATTCCTAATCCTTTTTCTCTTTTATGGTGTCCATTTCTCTTGAGAGCATTTAAATTTGTTTCCCTTCACATTCCATCTTTCCTTATCAGCAGGCTTGACAGCCTCTCTGTAGTGCCTCATGCCTCATTATGAACGCCTCAACGTAACTTGCATCATCTTTGGCTGGCAGGTGGAAAAAGTGCTTCCGACTTCCGTGTGAATGCTACATTTTCTATGTTGCTTTCCGTTGCGTTGCGTTGCTTTTTGCTTTGCCTCAAAGGCAAAACAAGTCACTTGGTATTTCCTTGGCGTCTCGCCGAGGACGACAAACCACCCCAAACACCGCGCGGCAAACACCACAACAACAACAACAACAGCTTATTGATTTTCTACAACAACTTTGTGATGTTTAAAGAGCAAATTAGTTCAGTTTGTTTGCCTGTGTCGTGTGCCAACCGACCACGCGTCAAATGAGTTTTTCCACTCCGAAACAAGGGAGTAGAGTGGGTATAACCACCACACTCATTCATTCATTCATTCCATTCACCTGTGGGCGACACGCCTCGCTTGCTTCCAGGAATCGCCAGAGCTCGTGCCCGTGGACAGGTGTAACAACTTTCGGGGGTTGACATGCAAATTAAAAAAAAGGAAATTTCAAAGTGGACAAGAGTGTTTTTTGGGTAAAATCAATTATTTTGTTTGTGGGTCAACATACTTCCTTGGCTCCTCTTTGTGTAACGTTGGATAATCCACCTCAAAGTTTTTACTTCATGTGTGTGTGTGCTGCTCCCACCTCTCTCCTTTCTTCTCTCCTTAAAGGGGGCGCTGAACTTTAAAAAAAAAGCAACCGTTTACACTGCACTACACGACAGACAGACATCTGGCGATTCACCGCTCACTGCACTCGAGTCCTACACTAATTTGCATTTTTGGCGAACCCCCCACCTTCGCTTGGTATTTTGAAATATCGTGTGTGCTCTCTTTTTATTTTTGTTGATTCCGTTGTATATTTTTAGCTTTGCGTCTGATAAAAAAAAGTGTTGAGAGAGCGGCAAAGTCTGTTTCTTCTTTTACGTTATACCGCTTCCGTTCGGTGGCGTTACGCTCGACTTCTGGGCGATATCGGAGGAAGAGCGTGCTGGTCTTTAGGTTCCGGTCTTGAAATAGAAGAGGTTTTTAGATCATTTAGAAGAGTTGTAAAATAAAAAAGAGGGGGAAGAACTGAAATATATAGTATGCTAGTTATAAATATTTATAGGTTTGTCTAAGTTTGACTTAGCTTTTTAACTTTTAACTGTTTCTAAGAATAAAGAATAAGCAGTTCTGTCATGAGTTTACCTTTTATATTTTGGGTTTTTAGTATTAATACAAAAAGTTTGGAATCTAAGTATTTTTTAGTATTTATTCACCTTTTACTTGTTTGCAAAATCTTTCTTAGACAGTCAGTTTCCCTGTCTGTTTGTTTCCTAAACAAAAAAAATCAATTAGAGATCTAAACCCGATTCAAATTACTTTCATTTTATTAGATTTCTATTCTTAACAATTCCCAGCTCTGAACTGAATTTGTCAGCTTCAAGTTAGTTGGCCATTTATTCGTTTCTCTTGTCCAAATGATCTGCCTTCATCCGCTCAGCTCCACTCCACTCCACCTTTAGCTTATTTGCATTTGATTTTAAATTCGAATTTCAATTCATTGTTTGTTTCAGCCTTTCAGTGCTTTTGCACTCGCAAACTGAAAACTGGAAACAAGTTTTTGGCTTTTATTTTGGTTTTGCTCTAATTGCTTTAAAGTTTTTTGGAAATCGTTTTGCATTAACATAAAATATGTGTAGGGTTGTGTTTTTATTAAATGAGTACATTTTGCCTGTGTCTCTGCCCAGGTGTTTTTTTCTTCTCTCTCTGTTGTCTCTGAATATTCAAAATTTCGATTGTGCATTTTTATTAGCCAAGGTCGTTTCGGTTTGTTGAATGCTCGCTGGGGATTATTTTGTATTTTTGGAATCTTATCAGGCTAAGAGGAAAAGATTAGGCCGTTGTGTATAATCAAACGATTTTCGTATTACCTTATCATTACCGGTGGACTGTCTTTCCGGTGTTATCTCTCGTTTCGTCTTTATCGGAGGAAACCGTCACAGCACATTCTCTCGACCGAAGCTGGGTTCGGTTTGTTATTATTATTATTTTATTGCCATTGTTTGATTTTTTAATAGCTTTTTTTTTGTTTCAACCTCTCTCTTATCTTACCTGCGTACACATGCCCATAAAGTGAGGTTCTAGGAAAATAAAAACTTTGTGTAGATGACTAAATGTTTCAAGTGCAAAAAGATATCGATAAGATCGGCGCCGAGTCTTAGATAAGGCCTGTAAATTGTGTGTATACTTTATCGGTGTGCTTATAACAAATTTATTGGTTTTGGAGATAGTTTAAGGGGAAAAAAGGTAATTAGCTTCTTAGAACTAATTTACTTTCATTACTTCTTTGGTTTGTACTAAGTGACATTCCAAAGACCTCTCTAGGTCGTCTTGAGGGGATTTGTACTGCCGTTAATGGAACACCTAAATATTCAAATGAACTTTGGTAGTCAGTCACAATGCCTTGAGTTTTACCACTATGGGAGGCTTTTCTTCGTGTGAAGTGTACACACTTGCAACATTTTTGCCGTTTTAACTGTGAGAAACTCTGACGTGCTTTCTTCTGCCGCCTCTTTCTTTCTTCTTTTTCCCGTCTGAAAACAAGTTCCATCTGCTTCTCATTCTGTGTTGTGTTTTTGGGTTTTGGATCCGCTTCTTCCGTTGTTTTTGTGGCGGCAACTGTTTAGCGTCGTCTGTTTTGGAGGTTATTTTATTTCAATTGCCCAATATTAATTTCTTCAAGCGTGAACTACAAAGGCCACAACAAAAACATATAAATATATATGTATATATGCACCCATATAGTGTATGATTATGTTAATTTTAGCTTGCGCAAAAATATTTCCTGTTTTTCGTGGCACATATTTAAACTTGGACCAATAAATGGTGTGTAAATTTACAAATTGGAGAGGGGATCGGTCTAGCATAGGTTCTTAAATGGTGTGTAAATTTTCAACTTTAAAAGGGATTGGTCTAGCAAAGGTTCTTAATTAAAGACAAAGGTATGCGAAAAAAACCCTATTAAATCAAAACTCACTTGACTACTTTTAAAAAAATGTTGATTTTATTGGCAACTCAACCAACTCGGAACTGGTCAATAAAGCAGGCTTAAAATAGGGTTTTACCATACCTTAGGACTTATTTAAGGAAAACTTCTGCTTGTACCATGTTAATAAGATCAATTATTTATAATTGGTTTATACCTTTTATTTCTCTTATAAATTACAACTGGGACAAGGCCGAATTGTGTCCAAAAAAATGTCCCAAACAACTATTGTTGTTTTCCAAAATGAAACTCACTGAGCAGATATGAGGAGAAGTGAGGAGAAAAAGGAGGCTTCATGCTTCTGACTGTCATTTGATATTATTGCCAAGCGCTTCGAGCTTCTGCATTTGTTGCTTTTGCCTTTTAAGTGCATTGTGAGAGAGAGGGGGAGAAACGTAGACCGCTTCGGGGGTTGGGTGCAGGTGTGCGTTTATAAGCGGCTGTCGGCTGGCGGTTTTGCGGATCGAGGCGTGGCAGTGGCAGTGGCAAGTGCAGCAAAAGTTTGCACAAAGATGGGGCGTCGGAACTTGTCGAGTGTCTGTTTACTGTGTGTGTGTGTGTATGCATCAGAATGTGTGTCTGGCAACTCAAGGACGTTGGCTGTTGTCTTTCAACCGTTCCGCCCCCTCCACAAAAAATAAACCCTGTCTTCCCGCCCGCTGCTCAATGTTATTTCTGTGTCGTCGCCAGCGCGGTGATTCCCCCAGCTCGTCGTCTCTAGCTTTTAATTAAGTTCGGAAAAAGTTACCGAGTGCAGTTGAGGTTTTTTTTTATCTCAGCTCTGATTTCAGTGGATTGAAGTGGAAGATGATATAGCTTGAAGTGATATAATTGGATCTAGCAAAGAGGGAATTTTGTGGAGGCGAAGAAGGGTTTCAGGGAAAATCATTTATGAAACGAAGTAATTTTTACTTTAAAAAACATTTATTTTGTTATCTTCTTTCTTACTATAGTTATTCCTTTTTATTCCAATTTAGTAGTTAATGTTATTTCAAAAAAAATTTGAAATAACTTAACTCTTCAATATAAATATGTTTCTTTTTAATTAAAATTATTTATTCAGTTCGAAATCTAAAGTTAGTAATTCCTATTTATTCAAATTAAGTAGTTCCTGTAATTTCGAATTTAATTTGAAATAACTCTTCCATATAAATTGTTCCTTTTTAATTAGAATTATTTATTCAGTTCAGTTTCTTACGAAAGTAATTCCCATTTATTCCTATTAAATTTAAATAAACTCCTCAATATAAATATGTTTCTTTTTAATTAATATTATTTATTTAGTTCACAGTCTTAGGATAGTAGTTCCCATTTATTCCTATTTAGTTCCTGTAATTTCGATTTAAATTTAAATATTTTGCTTTCTATTTAAAATTAGTTATTCAGTTTTGACTAGTGTAATAAATCGCTCTGGAAATAAATTATTAAAGTAATCCCTTCCAGCTCTAGAACCCACGCAGTAGGCAGAACCCTATCTAAGGTCGTCGCTACCCAGCTTGAATAAAAATTAAAAGCTTCACAAATAAAAGAATACAAAAATTATAGTAAATAAAAACCAGTTGTGGTGGCTCTCCTCTCTCAGCACGCTGTGTGATGTCTTTGGCCTGTGTCCGGCCTTCCTCGTCTTTTGTCGTTTGCTATGTACACTGGAAAAAACTTGGATAAAAACAAGACTCTTAATATTACCTTCTTGTAGATAAAAGCCTCTATAAGAACGTTAATGCTTTCCTTAAATTTTGGCAATATTTTATGTAACATGACAACAATTCTCTAGGCAAAAGATACAATATCTTTTAATGTTTGTAAACATAAATTCATATATATTTTTTGTTTGTGTAGCCTGGATTCTTGGCCCGCGGCCTGTGGCTACTGTAATTCAATCATTTTTCACGCAGACTAGCAGACTCATAGCCTCTCCAACTAAGTTGGCAACCAGTTTTGGAGCCGGACACAAAGTGCGGAATAGGCGGAAAATCTACTTACCCGACTGCAATTTCAACGCATTTGGACTTTGATTATAAATAATATGGGAGAGCTGTGTTGGAATGGGAAATGAAACTTTGCGGTTGCTTTGGCCCAACGAATTGTTATTAATTTAACTCTACAGATATGGAAAGGGTTAAATTCCCGCAAAAATGACTTAATTTCATGGTCTTAACGAGCCAAAAAATGCAAGTCGCGTTTCTGAGTATATATTTCCCATTCGAAACGCGTAGATAAATCACTTTAAAAATAGACCAACCACTAAGTGTTTCTGTGTCCGAGTCTTTTTTAAATTAAATTCGCTTTTTTGGGGTTACAAAAATAGATGGGGAGGAAGCGAGCGAGTGGACGAAGTCAAAAGCTAAAGTTGGGCAAGATATAAATTTTGCAAAATTTCCTTTGTGGGTGCGTGTCTCAGACTCTCTTTTCGCAGTCACGAACGCGGCCTAATGAGGTCCAATTGAATGGGATATTTAGTTGGTATTTGGGTCAGATCGATTCAAGAGGGTTCCCCCTAAATTTTAATATATATTTTGTAAAGTTTTTTTAAAGTTTCCTTAAGGGAAACTTGCAAGAAATAAATTGAAAATATAGTTACAAAATGTGAGACAGTTTTAAAATATCTTCTTAAATCTTTGCTGTAATATATGATTTATTTCGAACAATACAGCAAACTCACTAAAGTAGGATTTTCCCATAAAGCAACCCAAAAACTGTGTTTGAACTAAAAAACAAAGCTTGTCTTTGTGTTCGGATCAGAGTCAGGGCCAAGGTTTCCGCATTGGTATGCACACCGTGAACAGAAATCAACGACATTCTTAAATTATTGCTTTTGGGTGTTCATTTTTTGGTCGGTTGTGTTGTGTCCCCTCGGCAGCAGTTTAAAATGCAGAGCAAACCGAATCGGAGGGAAAATCCCCATCAGTTGTCTGATTTGTGCACCCTTCACACTGGCTCACCTTCCACAATGCCAGCGACTGTGCTCCGGACGCTGATGCACTTTCTGGTCCACTGCAGGTTGCAATCCTCTGTACTTTTTTAAACGCGCTCTGTCAATTTCAATGCTTTGGCGTGGGAACGTCGCAGTTTCTATTTGGTTAAGCCAAACAAAAAAAATAAATTTAAAACCAAAAACTAAAACCCAACAAAAGTTTTCTAAATTAAATCGCTTCCGCATTTTGGGCTTGTCCACTTGTTGTTCCTCCTCCTCTCTCTCTATAGCGCGGAGGATGATGCTTGGGCAATGGAAAGCCGGAAAGCTTTTTGCTGATGAGTTTGTTCGTGTGTAAAAAAAAAAGTCAAACAAACTGAAAAAAAAAAACGCCCAGCTAGTGACGAGAATTATTCGTAATAGAAAAACCGAGAAGCGCAACTTTTACTTGGGTTTCATTTATTTACGTATGCACCGTTTGCATTCGTTTTTCCAGTCTATTATTTGCGGCAACAGAACCGAGCTCTCAAGCCCGGGAATAGACTATTTGCTCAGCTGTAGATACCCGCAATAGAATTTCCCAGATAAAGTTTTCATTTAGTAACTATAACAAGCCAACTGTGGGTGGGAAATAAACCATTAGGCACTTAGTTCATACTATTTTCATAGAAATTTCCCATATACTTTATCAAGTTAAATTTGCCCAAGAAAAACATTAATCAAATTAAATAGTTGAGCTAGACCTTCTTTCAAAAATAATGATACTCATTCCATGATAAACCAAACTAATACTATAATACAGCGGCAGAGACAGCGACATAACTAACAACTAAGTGACAAACAAGTTAGCGCCAAAGTTTTAGTGCAAATATAAACAAAAGCCCCGCACCAAATCCAAAAGCCACTTGGCGGAAATGACAAAAATGTCAACAAAGTTACAGAAATTAATGCCGAAACGGAAGCCATAAATAGAATTACTTAACAGAAGGCGGAGAAGGAAGAACGGACGGAAAGGAATGTGCCATCGATTAGAGTTTTCTGTATATAGACGCCCTATATGGGTTTGCCTGAAATAATTAGAAATACACACATTAATTCATAGGTAAATTTATGAATAAGTAGTAAAAACAGGCCTGAATTCATAGGTGAATTCAAGCCTGAATTCATTGAAAAATCGGGCCTTAAATCATGATAAAATTCATGCTTAATTTTATAGAAAAATCAGACCTCAATTTATAGGAATATTCATGCTTAAGTTTATAGAAAAATCATGCTTCAATTCATGGGAAAAAGTATGCCTGAATTCTTTGGTAAAACCGGCCTAAATTCATTGACAAATTCTTGTCTGAATTTATAGGGAAATCAGTGCTGATTTCATGCCTGAATTCATAGGCAAATCATGCTAGAATTCATGCACTTTCTACACCAATTTTTCTATTCCTGCAGGATAATAAAACGCAAAGTTTTTTAGATGAATTTACAATTTATTCTTAAATTCCTTGTTCTTTGAGATAGTTCTTTAATACGTTTCCAAAAATATAAGGTAAACATTGCAAATTCCTGAATAAAACCAATTATTTAACAAAGATTGTACAATTTATTGACTCAGTTATCCTATTTATATTAAGTTTATAAATCAGCTTCAGTCTTGGACTTTTCAATTGGCTCATCCATTCCAAAAATATCAACAGTATACATTTGTATATCTATTACCCCTTCTTCTTCCGAGAATCCGTGAATAGTATTAGCCTGACTAAGCCTTCCAAAAACATTATTTTAGTAGAGATGCACTTTGCGTTATATTTATCCCAGTCGTGCTTCCGGGGGAAAATGTTTTGAAATTCCAACACATCAAATTGAATTTTTATTAACAAGTATCGCCTACAGCTAAATCCGTCTTCGCTGGCTTCCATTTTGTGAGAAGGGGGAAATGCGGTGGCATTCTGTGTCATAAATTTACTTTCGAACTTTGTCAGTTCCGATGGGATGGTTGTGTGTCTGAGTGCCCAGAAATTTATTATGTCACTTTTCTATATTTAAACGCAAAGCTGCTATCAATGTGTGTTTAAGGAACAGAACTGACATTATTCGCCGTCGTAATCTCTCTTTTTCTTCTGTGTGGGTTTCAATTTTCATTGGCGAAATCTCGATCTCGAGCGCCAGAACAAGTTTATTTTGTATCTTTTTAAAGTGAAAATCTGTAGAAAGTTTCAAGCACAGCGTGGCAGCGACAAAAATGGAAAAGAAAAGGAAAAGAGTTGAAACAATTGTCATCAAGTCAGTGGCAAAAATGGCAATTAATTTGGTGTAAGATTTAAAGACAACGAGCGAGCAAGCGACAACTTCATGCCATAAAGTAGATTGTTACACTTTCATTTTCTCAAAGGTATAAATTGTAGCTACCTTTAAAAAAGCTACCTAATAAATACTCAATCTACCAACAGAGGTTTTACCATGATTTTTTTAGCCAACAAGTTGTCTCTTCTTTTCTCATTGCTACTGCCTTTGGTTTCGCTTGAGGGATTTACAATTTGATTTGCACTAATAATCAACATCGGTCCCTTTTTGTCGCTGCCGGTTTCAATTGTTTGCAATCATATTTATTTCTTGTACGATCATTTTGAAATTCTTTATTGTGTCTTGTATTTTGTATTGTATCTTGTATTGTGTCTTGTATTTTGTATTGGTGGGGCAACTTCTGCGGCCGGGTTTTTTTTTTCTGTGTCACCTTTTTCATCAGCCCTTTTGTTAAAATTGATTGGGTCTCATAAATTGCAATTGCAAATATTTGCTGACCCAGGTTTGTGTTTTTTTTATTTTGCAATTGAAGCATAAATATCTTTCGTAAAACATATATTTTTCACTTGTGCAATTTTTATGGTTGCTTATTGGGGTTTCGAGTTCAAAAAAACAAAAGAAACAAAAGTTTTATTTCCAATAACTTGCTGTAATTGTAGAGCTTTATGGGAACATTTTTAGCTTTTGAACAAAATAAATGGCAAAATGATTGCTTTTTGCTAAAGCTGCTCAATAATATATAGTTCCTTTACTCGGAAAAATCAAAAGAAAACAAAGGAGGTCATAAAATGTAGCCGGAATTTACAATTACATTTTAGCATTTATGTGTTACATATACTCGAATAAATATTTGCACAGTTGCAAGTGTTAAATTTGAGCAATTAATGGATATATTTTTATATTTTTCAGGTAGATTTACAAAGTTCAATAACACCCACTTCCTTAGCTTTGAAGTACTCGCTGATCACATAATGTGGCACCTTTCCTCCTCATGTTT
The DNA here is from genome assembly GCA_008042575.1 of Drosophila watanabei. Taxonomy (NCBI): domain Eukaryota; kingdom Metazoa; phylum Arthropoda; class Insecta; order Diptera; family Drosophilidae; genus Drosophila; species Drosophila watanabei. The sequence goes on along the minus strand of VNJS01010534.1, from coordinate 96,208 downwards.
CCTCATATCTCTTAGTCGGTCTACATAAGTACGTGGATTCCACCGACTCTTGAGCATCAATCATTAAAATGCCACTTGAAGATTTTAAGTGACTTTGTTTTTAAGCTGTCTCCCATTGTTTTTTCCCTTTTTTTATATTTTTATTTGCCTTGTACCGATACCGGTGACGTGGGTCTATGTAATATATTCATTATCGTTCATTATCAAGGTGCTTACATTGCGTCTTTATATTTATTTTTTTGTATTTTTGTATATTTCGTCTGTATGTGATCAGGTGTGTGCCTGTGTCTGTGCCTGTGTCCCGTGTTTTGTGCAATGCTTTTTGTGTGTTTATTTATGCTTTATCTTTGCTTTGGTCGTCAGTTTTCAAGTGCAAGTTTGCTAAGGTGTAATAAATAGAAATTATTTGATAAAGCTCAATGTTGCCGCCGTAATGAGAATGGTTCCATGATAAGAACGTAACTATTACGATTGATAGTAATTATAAAGAAAAGGGTTTGTAGATTCTGGCTTAATAATTTTGTGGTCTAAGTCTATGTCTTTTCAATTTATATTTCTATATCTTTTTCAACTTTGGTTGCATTGCATTAAAGTGTTTGCCAATCCAAAAAAAATGACACGTTGAGGCAAGACGGAAAACTTTCAAAAAAATGCAAAGCAAATAAAAGTAAAATTACAAAAGTTTTTACCAGGCGACCGGACCATTCAAGGGAAATAACTCGTCTAATTGCTGGGCGTTTAGGCCGCAAAACGAAAACTTTTACCGCACGAGAAGTAGGGAATAGGTAATGATGATGCTGACCCAGCAAAAGATCATTAATAAAGTTGGGCCGCTCATTTCATAACAATATTATTATTATTAAATTGAGCTTCTCTCTGTTGATTCATGTTGACACACTTCGCGTACCCACTATGGTGATATTAATCAAGGAAAACTTTTTGCCAGCCCATATTATCCTCAATTACTCAACAAAAACTATTGCAGAATCTAGCTAAGCAAATGATTGACATAAACGTGTTATGTCATGGCGGAGGGGCATGTATGTATATGCATGTGTGTCAAGAGAGGCGACTGTAAGTCGGCTCAAGTGCCGGCTAGTCTAGCAAATTCAGCCAGACACGAGCCGAGATTAAGCATACGCCATGTGTGCGGTCGCTTATTCAACTGACATACGACTGGCTTTCAATGAAACACTGAACTGAACTGGACTTGGCTGGAGGCTGCCTCGTGGCGCAATTAGAATTTATCGCATTTGGTGGCGTTGCTGCTGTTGCCAAGTTGGGGAGGTGGAACTAATATACAAGCGGCTTGTTCTACTGCTCAGCTGTTGTGTTTTTTAGTTACACAAGCTCAGCGTTCACATGCAATAGATATCCAGTTTTGAGGGTTATTAAGTAACCGAGAGAGTGATTATTATTTGTCAAAGCTCTTTTGAGTATTCTCGAATGTGTGTGCACTCGTTTTTTATCATATTTTGATTGCTCTTGCTCTTAATGCCACACAAATCACGAGTGAACAAAAAAGGTCTATTGAAGCTCCGGCACTTTTCAAGAGCACTCGCACGCAATGAATTCATTAAATCACTGCTAAAGAAGTGCAGGTACTTTGAGAGCTTAACACAGTACTCATTAATGGATGATGAAGTGATAGTATTTTAATTCAAGATTTTCGTAGTTCCGGAATCAATAGAATCGGTTATACATCTAATCTATAAGGAGTCGGTCTTCAAGAGGAGCTGCAACTTGAAACATTTATTTGAGAGTTTAGTTAACTTGAAATCGAAATGGAGAAATAAAATAAGTCTTGACTTTATGTCAGATCATAAGTAGATCAAATGTTAGAAGAAAAAAATATAAAGCTATTTTGATTCAACCACTAATACTCATAACTTTTATGAGCACTTCTCTATTCCCGAATTCTGATTTGTGAATTTCTAGAGACCTCTTAATATTAACATTGATAAAAATAATAAATAATGCGATAATTTATAACCTATTTAGATCTCAAAAATTACAGAATAAACTTGAAACTTGAATAAATATTAACAGTAAAAAGTATAACAAATATTATGATAATTTATCAACTTTTTAGCTCTAAAAAATGACAAAATAAACTTTAAACTTGAATAAATATTAACATTAATAATCACAATAAACAAAGTGATAATTTCTAAACTATTTAGCTCTAAAAAATTACAAAATAAAAACAGTAGACGAGCAAATAGAGACAACTAATCAGTGATTAATTTGTTGATCAAAACAAGTTTTTAAATACTCATGAAAATTCAGACAAAGCGAAAAGTCTAACGTAATTTTGCCTTAATGCAAATTCAATTTTATTATTTATTTTTCCCCCCCGCTCCACTGTTCCCCTTCATTAACCACTCGGTTGCCTTCTGATGAGTTTGCCAAATACGTCAACTTTTGCCAAATGCAAAGTATTCGGATGCAATAAAAGTTGCTCAGCAAACACACACACAGTTTAAAAGGAACTTGGAGATGAAAAAAAAAAGATAAGTAGAAATATGTATTTCAAACCCGCACGCGCTTATTCCAATGCGAGTCATTGAACGTCGGTGCAAATGACTTCATCATCGATGTGGCCAAAGTTACTGACAGATACGTGTATCGTATATCTCGCCGTGTTCCCAGTATCTGTATCTACAGCTGCTACACAGAAGTGTGTAAATGTGCTTCGCTGTGCTGTGTGTGTACTTATGCCCATGGAGATAGATATGTCCGCCTGCCAGGAGACCGATGCTCGTTTGAATCAATGTAAGCTGTGAATGAGTTGTTGTGTATTGAATGAAGTGAAATGAAATGTTGCGAATGAGCTTTGAAAAACACATGTCTGCCGGAGGATACAACAACGAGAAATAGTTTATACAGAACTCGGCCAGCTCAACAGAAGGTTGAGTGAACTCTGGCCAAGTTAGCAGAAGGGATTTGCGAAACCGCCCTTGGATCGATCAGAGTTCATCTCAAGTCATAAGCTACATATCTTGATTGAGTTTTTAGGACTTTATTAGGTGATATGAGAAGGTGTTGTCTTTATTTGCTTTTATTTATTTTAGATCTGGAAAAATAGAAGAGATATTCTTGCACAAGATACATTTATTTAATGCTTGAAACCTTTGCTATAACCTAAAGTCCAAAAACTTCTCTTTTATTTTACAAAACCAACTGCATATAGTTAAATTTTCGTTTAGTGTATGGTCTGCAAGTTTTAAAAACTCTCCCATTATGATTCTCAGTTATACAATCTTTCACAAACTTGCAGTTCACTATCGTACAAGACAGATTAGGTTCGCTACATACAACCTGGCCAAGACAAAGAGAAATGGCTGAAACAATAATAAACTTGGAAAAAAACACACGCAAACACATCTGCGTGTTGTGGCCACATTTCAATTTCGTTTTCATGCAAACCTTTTTTTTTTCATCGCACTACACTTGTATTTTAATTATATATTCTCAGTTGGTTGGCTGTCCGAGGGGAGTCGGGGTTTAGTTAGTTAGTTGAACATATGAAGGCTTTTTTCATAATTGGCCTGCCCGCTTGTGAAATGAACAGCAACTTTTCTTTTCAGTTTTTTTCTCTCTCCCGAAAATGAACTTATAAATTATACATTGACTAATTGCATTTAATAAATCCCGTCCCACTCCAGAGTGTAATCTCATTTAATCTGGATGTGTGTGCCTCTTTTCAGCTTTAATTATCGTATAATACCTCTTCCCGAATTAAATTTTTTTGTTTTGCACATTGCGTGAGTTTGCCAAGTGGCTGCTAGAGAACGTATTTATATTTTTACTATGCCTAGCCCCGAATTTACTTAATTTCCCTAACACTCTGCAATGTTTATATGTCTAGACATAGTCTCTGGCCAGTTTTCTCCTAAAATTAGTCTCTTATTTATGCGGTCATTGTTTTAATTCGGAATATTTTCGAGCTGAGGGACTCTGGATTATACGGGGAATATGGTTATAACCAGGAGTATCATTACAGCAGGCGTTGAACCTACCATTCATTTATAACTTTATGTGTATAAATAAAATTAAAAACGAATCTCCGAATCGTGAACATCACCTGTCCCCCAAATAATTTGATACATTTTTCGATTAAAATTGTCTTTGTTTTTACTCGTTCTGTTGAATCTCTGTATGTGCCTGCTGCTGTTGTCAATCTGGGCCTTATTACTCACATTACTTTGTTTATACCTCCAACACATTTCCACGAGTGAGTGACAAAAACAAAGGCGATTCAAGTATATTTTATATGTGGACATAAATAAAAAAAAATTCATTACATCAACAGCTTCTGGGTAAACTTTTTGTTGTCTCTGGGTTTAAAAATGGGAAAAAGGCAGATAATGTACTGTATGTTAAACAAAAACACCTCTTAACGAGGTAAAATAAAAGTGATGAGCGCACCTTTAAGTGTAAAAATTTGTAATATTTAACTTTGCGTCGAATTGTTATTAAATTATTAACTAAATAAAAATTATTATTAATATATCAATTGCATTTATTTGATTTAAAATTGAATTAAACTGAATATCATACAAAAGCGGATATTAACGCGTTAAAATAAAAGTTCAAAGAATCGTCAACTGGAAAATATCTAATATAAACTGTTTGGAAATATATTATTATAACTACTCTAATAATAATACATTAATTAATTCAATAGATTCAATAAATCTAGCTTTTATTTAGTTATTTTTTCCTGAAACGACTCTTTCTTATTGGTAAATACTAATATATAATTCTGCATGTTTATATAGTAGGCACCCTCTTTGCGCTCGTTACTATGTGGACTGTCTATAGTAATATTTACATTATATTGCTGTGATGTATACACTTGACACATTGCAAAAGACAAAGGCATGACTAAGACAATTTTCCAGCTTCTTGAGAAATTGTATGAGTGCTTTAAGAACCTTTTTTTTAATGTAAAAATTATATACATTAAGTAATAGTAAATACACATTTAATAAAAATATTTATAAAATATGTTTACAAATATAATTTTATTAACGAATATTTTTCTTATTTATTACAGGTAAGCTTTCCAACAAAATATACACCTGCATTCCTATAACATATATCCAAAGGTTAGTCAAGGTTATTTAAAGATACCAAAATCTCCGCCTAAACAGTAACACTTTTTTAAACAGTTTTTTTTTGCCACAACATTTCTCTATTTCAACAGAACTCATATAATTTACCTAATTGATTTTCGAGTGCTGCTAAGCATGTGTGAACCATAAAAGATAACATTTTTTTACCGACATATTTTGTTAAAACCATAATACTCGGTCACTGAGTCATGCTGTTTCTGATAAGTTAGGACAAGCAGAGTACTAATCGCTATTGACTCTCTCAAATGATTGATTATTTTTAATCAGAAGAGCAATACCTCAGTGTGGCACTGCATAAAATAAATTATTTATTACTATGAGCAGTTAGTCATAGATCTTGTTGCTAAAACCACTCAAATTAAACTATAAACAGCGATTAGTAAAGAGCCTCAAAATGATAATTTTTCACTTAATGGAAATGGAATTATTTCTCTGGAAGTAATGCTTTTCTGAGACTTCAGTCATAAGCAAAGTACCGGAAATTGATAACTAAATAAAATGTATTTAAAGTTCCGATTTGAAAGTAAGAAAAAACTCAACTTTTAAAGGGAAATAAATTTTACCAGTAGGCTGTTAGCGTTCAGTAATCTGCCCGCACTTCGCAAATAACTAATTAGTGAAGTGCTATTTTTGGGGGAAATATAATAAAGTAATTAACAAGTGAATCAAAGAGAAACAAAGTAAGCATTTGTGTGTACATATCATTAGCGAATGTGGAATATGAAGCGTGAAGGTTTTCCCCCAAAAAAAAAAAAAAAAATATGTCTCAAAGTCTACTTTTTACGAGCCATATTTTCGGGAAAGTCATTGTGTGAATTATGGCTCCATTAAGCGGAAAAAGTAGCCTAGCGAAAACAAAGAAACAGGCCTCCTCATGCCTTCGTAGTCGCCGCAAGATACAAGATACAAGATATATATATTATTAATTAGTCTGAGTGAGTCACAGAAGCGGCATGATTATATTGTAGCAAAGTAACAATTGAGGTTTTTAAAGAGAGAGATAACATAACATGCGTAATATTTGTGATTGTAGATAAATGTATAGACTTATTTATAGTTTCTATCTTATGAGTCAGCATTGAAATTATTGTAGAATATATTCATGAATTCGTAGCATTTTTAGTATTACATCTTCTACTCTTTATGTTGTACATAAAATCCTTTTTTTTTATTGCTCAGATCTGCTTTTATTATATTTCTCTTTCCTTTATAAAATTCTGCCTCTAGGGATGTCCGAGCTTTGTTCCTTATTTGTCCTAGGTATTTTTCAATGACTTTGTTCACTTGACTCTCATACTGACTCGACTTTGACTTTACATCCTGTTCCTGGGTCGCAACCGCATGCTCCAGATTTCCACGAACTCCTGTTTATCGTGTATACACATTTTCGCTTTTCACAGTAACCAAACAAAGAACCCCGCTCAGGGGATAAACAGAAAGACCCAGAAGTGTGTGACAACAATCCTTTCACATAAACCTGCCTCATGTGCTGGGCCCCGTGTCCGCTTAGAATTCATTTATATCCATAACTGTCAGTGGGCCTGGACTCAGTCCAGCAGCAGGAGGAGCACTCAGCGAAAGACATTCCGGGGGCAAGCATCGCATTAAATTGCAGACGTGCCCCGGCCTTTTTGACTGCAATTTAAAAGAAAATCAAAACCCGGAGAGAGGAGGCAGTAGCATTTCAATTTGCATTTCCAGTCACGTACACGGTGACAACAGTGAGACAAAAAAAAAGCAAAGAGGTACAATAAAAAAAAAAGAGTAATAATTATTTAAAACGTCTGCGGACAGTCGAAACCCCCGGCAGCGCCACCCACAGTCAGGGAGCACTGTAGATTTTGAAATTAATTTGTTGCACACACATTTACGGATCCGAGAAGCTCGAGACCCGCCCAGGCGGATGCTTATGCAAATTACTATTCGGGATTGTATTTTTGTATATTTGTGATATGTGCGACCTTTTTGAGCGGCGAATCCGAAACGGAAATTGCCTTGAATTGCCCGAAATTGAAAGTAAAATTGTGCTACAAGAAAATAATCGAAAAGCCTAATCGATTTTTTACTCACTAAGGATTTCCCTTGGCCTGGTCATGTTCAGCGTCATTAGCCAGGGCCATTAATTTCCGAGCACAATTAAACTGCAGTTAGCTTGTTGGGGGCGGACTCACTGCGCCAACATCCCCGCCTGGTCACGCAATATGCATTCTTAATTTAGAACAACCTACACGGAGCTCTTTCGGCCAGGACAGTGGGCAGAGCCTGTTGGAATGCAACAATGCAAGTAAAACAGAAGCTTATAAAAAATTGCACAGGGTTTTAATAAATTATCAACAGAAATGTCAGAGGGAATTCGAAAAGGAATTCCGGATACAAATAGAAATATAGAAAACTTTGGCTTTTAATATTTAATTTTTATTTTTAATTATAGAGCTGTTCCTTATTTATATTCAATATCTTATGTCTGGTGTTTTCCCCACTCAATCATTCCATAAAATAACATTATCTAATCGCGTTATTTACGCAGACTTCATTCCAATAAATTGCTTCGCAGAAAAATGTATTTCACATTTAAGTAATGAGATTTCCGCTTGACTTTCCCTTTTGTTAACTTGTTTTTAGCCTTCAATCATTTTATATGTGTCATATATCCAAGCGATATTGTAGCGATATAAGACTAATTGCTGTTGTATTTTTACCGACTTAATCGCGGTTTCCCTTTGAAGTTCTGAATTGCAATTTATATTGTATTTCAAATGCGACTGTCCACTCAATCTTTTGAGTTTACCCAAAGCTCGACCAGAGGTAATCCTCCACGTGGCGCTTCCTTCGAGGAATTTAATGAGCATTTGTCAGGCAACCCGACAGGATTTGCTGCCGTGTCGCTGACAGGTTTTTATTGTTATTATTTTTTCAATTTAAAGCACCTCGCGTTAAGTTCTGTTTTAACTACAGTCGCAAATGATAAAAAATAATTGATAGCTACAAACAAGGAACGTTGTTTACATTAATTGAGTGTGTGCACGTCTGGACTTTAGAGCCTGCATATGTGAGTATCTCGGGCTTATTTGCCTTTTTTTTTTTTGTTCTGCCCCCCAACCAAAGCTGATAAAGTTCGACCGAGCCTCTAGTCCCCCTGCCCCTTTTTGCCAAAGGGCTGATAAGAGCTCTAAGAGTGACTTTTGGCTTTTATTGGTTTAATTATAGTCCGAGGAGCGCACACAATGTGGAATATTAGTTGTATACAAATGGGTTTTTGGGGTTATCGTAAACGGAACTGGCTCTGTTTTTTGTTTCTTTTTATTCTTATTGATTTTAATTGAGTCTATAGAGGTTTTGAGTATTTAAAACTTAAATAAAATCAAATTAAATATTAAAAAAAAATTGATTTATGTTACTTAAATCTTAAAATTCCATATGATAAATACGTATACTTAATACAAAAGATTTCAAGTCCAACTAAATGGAAATGAAATCGTATCTACTTTCTCTCTACTTAAACTATTAAATAACAATTGTTGTATTCTTCTCGCAATCTTTCTTTGTGCAATTCTCGGAAAACTGGGACAGTTTGAAGGTCCTTTTATTTCGTTCGCCTTGAAGAGTTCGGTAATGGGTTTCAATTATGAATATATCGCATCCTCATATAATTAAGCATTTTCAAAGAGAGAGTAGAGTGTATTTTCCGTGTTGGCCCACATTTATTGACATTTATTGTGTTCTCGGTTCATTGTGCGAGTATTTACTCGCCATTTGCTAGTTTATTGACCAGGGTCAACGGAAGCCAGCTGTCGCTCTGTCTTTCTCTATCCAAACTCATCGGTTTGGGGGGTTGTATTGCGTCAGCATCGTCAACGTTGCGTATGAGCAATGAAAACGAAAATGCTCGGGATTTTTTATGGCTTTTTGCGACTACTTAACACGATTATTATACTTTATTTTTGGTTCGTTTTGTTTATAATGCATTAAAAGGGGAATACAAGTGCATTAGCGAAATGTTTTTACGGGTCAGGGTTGATTATCAAGATTTCGATATTCCCGGGAACACTAAATGCAAATAACCTTTTGGGTGCATTCCTTCAACCTGAGTTCACGTGTAATAAACTGCAGATATGTAAGCCCAAGGGTTGGGCCTCTTTTTTGGCCCAAAGCCAACACTCAAATGGCCCGTGTCACTGGGCCCGGCTAACGGCAAACAAAGCCAAACCATTTCTAGATAAAAGGTCAGGCAAAAAGATAAAATAGAATAGAATAAAGGATTTCTTACTTCGTTTGATTTATTGAAATAGAGTTACTTTCGATTTCGTAAATTATTTCCACTCCAAGGAAAAGTGATGATTCAGAAGACAAAAAAACCCCCAATTATTGACAAATTACGTATAAGCATGAAAAACACTGGCCATGATATCATTGATTTTTCCATTTCCAGTTGAAAATCAGAGAAAAAAATCTGGTTTAAGTGGTCGTGCCAACGGAAATACCTGCTGTTACTACTACTGAGGCTGCTTTTGCTGCTACTGTTTGGGGGGGAATTTTGCACAATTCGCTTTGCTCTTGGTTTGCAAAAACATAAACATTAATTTCGGCACTAAGTACACAAAAGGCTTTTGGCCAAAATGAATGTTGGCACAGCTCCGAGTCGGAGCCACGTCATAAATTTACTTAGCGGCTGCCTTTGTTTACCATGCCATCGCAATGACGTTGTCAGCTGTCGCTATCTCTGCATCTGTATCTGTATCTGAAGCTATATCTATATTTGTATCTATATCTGTATGGGTATGCCTTCAGTTCGATATATCTATCAGATAACACTGGCACAAAACAATAAACATTCGTTTGATTTGCTAGCCTCTTTTCACGCGAACTTTGCAAATGTTTACTGTGACCATATTTTAGTTATAAATATATAAATGATCACTCGCTGTGGCTGCTATAGAACAATGGGAAAGCACTCAGGTGAGAGCAGCAGGGTTAGATTTTCGAGTACACTATCGAGTCTAGACTTACAGCACACAATTATGATATAACTGAGCGCTGATCTAACATCACGCTCAAGTCACGAAGGGGTCTCCGGGTTTTCCGGGTCTTCCGGGTCTCCAGTTCCCGATCCCCTGACTCACTGATGTCATCTTCCCATTTCATTTCATTTCATTTCCCCTGCTCCAGCGGAAAACCAGCCAGCTGGTAGTTGCGTCTGCCTTTCTTTTATCGCTTATAAAACTGGAGCTGACATTTGACAGTAAAACACTTTCGTTTTAAATGCTTCCCTGCCAGCCCTGTCGACGTGGACGTCGGCGACATTGCCTTGGCCATTGCGATAACTGAAAATGCTGTTGTTACCATGTCGCGAATATGTAGGTTTATATATATATATATATATATATTATATTCATTGTACTTGTACACCCAAGGGAGCTGTGTACAAAGCGGAACCGCATTTATTATATTTTTGATAAGTTAAGAAAACGATGCAATGGGAAGCAAATTATTATGCACTAGAGAGAGATTTTTTAGAGGAAATATTAACAAATAATAATACAACATTTCTAGGAATTATAAATATATTTATTAGTCTGACATTTCGTATGTTTCTTACTCTAATTTCCAGTTAAACCTCTGATAACAAAAATGTTTTACAAGTTAAACGTAAAGTTTAAAGGTTGTATTAGCTAGTTGCCCCCATTAAGTTATGAATCAAAGAGCCAGAGGTAGTAGCTGTAAAAACGTTGCTCCTTTTTATGACCTGCTGCCATCGGGTGCAACAGTTTTTTTTTTTTTGCCTTTGGCCTCACCTTCTTGGACTCCTTTTGGGCCATTTATTGCGCAATTTCAGTTGCAGACACACTTCATTTTTGAGCAAAATGTGGGTCAGGCATTGCCTTTGATATTTTGCGCACTAGTTTAAACGCGATGGCGGCACCCGCTTTTCACAGTCCTTGCAAGGATTTTTTAATGACGACACTAACGCCACGCTTTGTCCTCTCCATCCACTCTTTCGGGCTCTGATGATGCGGGTAAGCTGACACAATTACCCATTCCCCCCCGCAGCCAGGTGCAATGGCACTCCGGAGGCGAAACCTCATTAACACTTCAGCAGCAGCAGCACATCCTCGATCCGATTCAAGAGACAGAGGCTCATGGCAGTCGGTTCCTGGCGGTAGTAGGGAGTTGAGTTGTGGAAATTAAGTTTGCAAGCTTAATGACAACAAGCTTCGGGGTTCTCAGTGTTCTCGGTGAATGAGTGGATGGGTGCGGAGGTGCGGTTGTTGGGAGATACGTAGGTAGGTGTTTTATCGCCTAGCAGAACAGCCCTAATGAGTCAGTCGTCGCCTAATGGTCGCCAAGTTATATAACGATGTGGAGGAGCATGTGTGTGGGCAGGAACTTTGAAAACATCCTCTCGTAATAAAAGTTAGTGCACTTTCTCCTCCTTAGTGTCCGTCTTAATTGGATTTGGAGGCTTGCTCCCAACTACGGTTGACCTTCAAGTGGTAAGAAGTTTAAACACCTTGAGAGTCCTGAGCTCGTTAAGGAGCCATTGCCTACTTAGAGGCTGTTCTGGAAGAAATACATGACTTAGGTAACTACTCAAAATGCCAAAGGTTTATTGATTTAACCCAAGGAAAAAGGCCAAGTTGTTCAGCTTGCAGTTCAGCCGCCTCGCATGCAAAGTTATCAAAGGTTAAGCAAACCTTCAAACTGTGAAGCAGTGTTGTGTTTTTTTTTGGAACTTCTAACTTTATGGCATTTAATGAGGTTCCTCTAAAAATGTGAACAATGTCTTTAGCTCGTTCCACGTCCCTAATTGTTCGACATTGGTCTCTGTTCTTCAGTTTAAAGCACTATCCATTAACACAACTTTACCTCAAAGCTAAGGTCAATGTCTTGGGTTGTCTGACTCAAGTCCCTTCCCTTCACTGTGCTTCTTTTTCTTCTTTTCATGTTGAACTTGCTTTGTGTCAAGCTTAAGAAGAAATCACTCAAGCATCCCTTCAATCAAGACACCTGCTGTCAGTAATTTTGTTATAACGAAGATTTGCAAGCGTATAAGGTTAAAGGGCTTACATTTTCTTTAAAGAAAATATTAAATTTCCTTTAATTTTAGAGATGTTTAACAATATTTATCTCTCATTTTTATGCTGATGTACTGAGTTGAAATTTTCATCAAGACGTTGATAATATCTTTAAAGGAAACAAAGGGTCTTTGTTTAAAATTGTTAAATTGGCACAGCTTTTGGTTCACTTAAGATTCCTTAAAGTTTCCTAAAAGAACAATTCTGAATTAAGTATTGAAAACAAGAACTAGTTATATCAATATTATAGAAGGCATTAAAAAAATGTTGCTATACATTTCTTAGAAACACTACATTGCTTTTTGATTTTTGTGTGTTTACATTTTGTGTGGAATTCTTTGGCAGTTAATTTATGGGCTAATTTGAAATAATGTTTGCACTGCATTGAAGACCCCAGCCAACGGATGGAATGTACTTATCGGCCGTTCCAGGGCACCCCGGGCTTATCTTTATGGGCCCAGTCACTCAGTCAGTCACTCAGCCGACACACTCGGGTCGAGGGGGTGACCTCGCGGCTTTTGACTTTTTGGCATATGCCGGCATATGTTTTTTTTTGCCCCCCAACCGAACTGAACCGATCCCATCCGATCCGATCCGAACCGAACTTATCTTAACTGAGAACTCTGCAGATTGCGCTCGCTGGTTGTATTTTGCTTTACACATCATTAGGGATCAAATATATATTTCGAGGGAGATGATGAGAGAGACTTCTTGGGATTTGTTTGCTCTGCAAGATGGGCCATCAAGATGAGAAGATCTGCGGGCAACATGCAAAATCATTGCGACATGTGTGCAACAGCTGCAGCAGAGCGATCATTGGGTCGGTCGGGCAGCGGAAATACAACTCAAACGAGGTCGGATTGAAGAGATTTGGGTTTGTGAATGTAAGTATTGATGTGTGCATATCGACAGAAAAAGTTAAATTTATTGCTTTTGAAATATCGATACAGTATTGAAACATAGATGCTTATATTCTGACCTCTCTAAGACTTAGAGCTGAAAATAAATCGATTTTCAGAGAATCGATTTTTCTACAAAATTTGACAAATAAATTGAATAAAATCGAAAATACTTTTTATAAAAAAATTGCGTTTTTTAGGTCAAAAAATTAACTTTATTTTTGCATAAATATCGAAGCTTTTTATTATTATTGTTCTTTACATTTTATCAATGGAATAAAATAATAGGTTTTTGGGGTTCTTCCCTTTTCACATGGCTTCTTAAATATAACATTAAACATGTATAATTTTTCCTATATATTTTTTTCCAATTACGATATACTTTAAGATAAATTTTTCATATATTTATAATATATATTCAAATATAATAATTATAACCTGTAAATATATGTATTTATATTTTTTCATGCCACTTTCCGAGAAGTGTTAAAAGATTCTGAAAAGATAAATCAATATTTCGCACAATTGAAAAAAATCTATTAATCGATTATAGAATCGATTTTATTTCCATATCTCCTCTAAGTCTTGGGCTCTTCATTGGATTTTTTAAAAATGAATTATACTTACTGTGTCTTGTGTCTTTATTAATAAATGTAGATACAAAGCTACACTATCTCTTATTTAGTATGCAAATTTCTGAAATATCAACTCCTCGATCACCCCTCGCTGTGTACGAACCACATGTGATGACTGTCACCGTCACAGCCAGCTAATTTGGCTTCTCTGTCGCTCTGCTTGGCGTTTTCAAATTGCCGTTATCAAGTTTGTCGCATCTGGCTGGCCGAGGCTGATTAGTGAAACAGATACTATCATTGTCTGGAGGCGCGATTTGAAGCCAGCTCGTGGCCGACCTGGGAAGCTCGCTGAATCCCATTATGCTTTCACGGAATTAATTACGGGAATTTGCTCATAGACTTGGCCTCCAGTCGACGCCGACGCCGAAGCCGACGCCTACGCGAAAAAAAGAACGTCATATAGATAGATGGTAGAGGAAAAGTGGGGAAAAACTGGGGGAAATGGGAAAACAGAGAAGTGCAGTGTAATGCAATGTAATTGTAAGGCAAATGTCAAAGATGTACTCATATGTTGCTATTAGGAATGCAAAAGAACAGCTAGTTAGGAGACTAAAAAATTAGAAATTAACGGAGGGGAATATATGATTAGATAAAATGAAAAATGGAGAATTAAGATTGTATTTAATGTTATTACTAATGAATGGAGAATCAAGATGGTATTTAATGTTGTATTGTCTTATAACAATTGATAATTCTTTAAGAAAATGTGATTATCATTATGCTTTCTAACTATATAACTTCAAGACATTAATAGCTTTTTGGGGAATGTTTTGGGAGTGCAAGAATATTTCATTATATACGTATAAATAAGTATCTTTAATTTATAGAACCTTTACCTCTTTGATTCATTTTATTTATAACAAAATTCTAGTTCTGCTTGAATATTTATTATAATTAAATTATTCATGTACTCTCACCACTCATTCTCCGCCCTTTATCAATGTTAACTGGACCAAGTATTACTTCCCTGTAATGTCTGAAAAATCACAATTTTAACGCTTCCGCTTCCATTTCATGTGCCTGCCACCCCCACATACCCCACTCACACTCACACACACACACAGTGCCCGCAAATACTTTGTTTACAGCGTATGCCTGTCATCGAGTGGCGCCAGCTGTTCGTTCGGATTGTTGTTTGTTGTTTGCCTGCACTCTGGTTTTGCCAACTTTTGCGCGGCGGCCAATTGTGAGGCACAGTCAGTCAGTCCGCACCCAAAGTTGAATTAAGAATTCGCATTCGCTCATTTACAGGGGCCGTGCATGTACATATGTATTTATTTTGCAAGAAATATTTGCTAATTTCCCCCTGTGTCAGTTTGTGTGATGATCGCTGCTGCTGCTGCGTCATTGTTAATAAATAGACACCTTGCCCGCTAAAAATGTGGCAATGATGAGGCATTCGCAAGGTAAAGGTCAATGTGACATAATCAAAATCGTTCGCTTCGGCCTGTTAATTTTTTTATTTTTCCCCATTCCGTCGTGACACTTGAGCAAAGGTTTTAATAACGTTTTATTGAAGAACAATTTCGGCAATGAAGTGGCAATTAAAGTGTCCAGATTGTCAGGTTCAAACAAACTCTCATTAAAAGCCAATTCAGGGCTTGTCCGTAGTAATTTACTCTCGACAATCCTCGTGCACTTGCCCCATAATGGAAAGGATACTGAGCGTCTATTAACAATGTTGCATGTTTAAGTCTTCCAAAGGAGTGCCCGAGAGAGACTGGTGGAAACAAAGCAAAGTCAGTTAGTCAGTTAGTGGGTCAGAGATTTCACATGCCAGCGGGCAATCCCTTTTAGGAAGTCCTTTGCCAAAAGCAACTCCACTCAATTAACCTCCCTTTTTGGCCAAGAAGTAAGTTTTACTTTAAACTTGCTGTGTTTTTTGGGGTGCGACTCGGAAACCAACCCCTAAAACTAAACCAAAACGAAATCACCTAAATCGACACTCTACTTCCGAGGGGGTGTAAGTGGGTTAATGGTTTTGGGTCCCTGATTGGTTTTCGCAATGTTTGTCCTCTCGATTGGTGGGGCTAATGCGTGTGTAATGGGCATAATTGGCGGAACCGGGATTTGTTTGCTTTATGGAAAATGCCTTATGGTTATTATGAAAATCTATAAAGGAAAATTAAGGTTCGATTCCCCACACAATTGTTTCTATTTCATCGCCCACGAACAGCTTCGCCTTCCAGCAAATGTATGCAAAATGCTGACCTCATTTGGTTTGCACTCCGACAACCAGCAATTGAATTAAATCGAATAAAATGGCCAACCTGCTACAATATATATATTAATTGAGTTCAGATATGTTCACTGTTGTCAGCGGTTCCCAGAATCTCGGAAACCCAATTAGTCACCAATCTAAATGCGAATCAGTTCTCCCAAGACGCCATGGACCTGAGATAATACAGATCCAATGAAAATGCCAAACAATAGTCAACGCCAAGAAGTAATGCGTCACTGACTCTCTGTATAATTCGAGAAGAGGCGTCCCAAATCGCTCGGAATTATATGGTAAATATTTGCATCAAGTGCCAAGCGGCACTCTGGTCATGCGATTCCCAATTGCGTGTTTGTGCTTCTTAATTGTTTACGGTGTTGGTGTTGGCTCAATTATAGGATATGCATTTATTTGCAAATTAAGGATGGTTGGCGAAAAAATGATTGACTTACAGAGACTTGTTATTAAGCGCCCTTAAAAGTATTTTCATGTTGTAAGGCGGCGTATCTTAACACGTCCATCAACATAGAAAAGTTGATTTATTATGCTGATGGTAAAGTGTGTCGTGACAAAATTAATGCGTATAAATTGTTTATGGTCTTAGGCCCTCGAATGACAGAACATTTTCTTAAAAGATTATATTTATTTTACATTCTGAATGCCTGTTTTTGATTACCACACAAAATAAGGAAAAGAAAGCCAGGAGCTAAATTTCTTTTAGAAATTAAAAAACTAGAAGAATTTTAACAGGTATATATTCTTATGATTTATTTGTTTTTTGAAGAAAATTACCGCACAAAATTACAGATACAAAACGGGGCAGCGATCCTGCTCACACATTTCACAATTTTTAAGCCGGAAGATTGTCATTAATCCCTGATTTTCCCTTGCTTACTGTATTTGCAGTTGGGAACCTAGAAGGAGGCAGCACCCTAACCAGTGCCGCTGGCCAATAAACCCACCGTTAGCCCTGAAAATGGCAGTCAAGTAAAGCCGCACAAGAACTTTAAACCGTTACAACTAAGCACGCAAAGCGGCAACAAGAACATTTAAAAGAAAGGATACAAGATACAGCGGCCTAGCTTAGAGCACCGAAAAAAGCTACCCTGTCGATTGGAGGCGGTGCGTGGCAACCGCCGCAAAATCCTCTTTCCATCCAATCCGTGGCAGGACGGCTAAAGATCACGCATTGTTGGAGAGGAATTGATGACACTTCTCGGGCCTAGCGCCCCTGGCATGGCCTTTATGATGAAAAAGAAGAAGTACAAGTTTAACGTGGAAGTGCAGCTGCAGGATTTAGTCGAGGTGGCCCTGGTAAACGAGGTGTTGTTTGCCAAAATACGACTGCTCGATGGCGGGTCATTTCAGGAGTACAGTAGTCGGTAAGATTGTCGCCTTTCGACTTTATACTGCATTTAAGTATTAATAAAAAACTACTTTTACAGAGAGGATGTGCGGAACCATCGCGTGGAGTGGAACCGCAGCTTTGAGTTCCCCTGCAAGATGAGTGCAAATGCCTCGACCGGTGTCCTGGATCCCTGTCACTTGCGCATCTCGATACGCAAGGAGATGAAGGGCGGACGCAGTTACTATAAGCTAGGTTTTATCGACCTCAATCTTGCCGAGTTCGCCGGCGCCGGCCTCACCTCGCGTCGCTTCCTCCTCGAGGGCTACGACTCCCGTCATCGCCTGGACAACTCGATGCTGCGGGTGAGCATCAAGATGCACATGCTCAGCGGCGACATTCTCTTCAAGGCGTAAGTACACGGATATAAACTCTGGTGAACTCGTAATAACCTTTCTCTGCAGACCCACGCCCAGCCTGAAGAGCAAGCAGAGCAAGCCCTCTATGGATGATTTGGCGAATGCAGCCACCGGTGTGGGTTTGCAGACACCGACGGCCACTGCTCTGCCCAGCATAGGCAGCGGCAGTGGTGGCTCGGCCATTCCCCTGGGTGGTAGTGGAGCCACATTGGGCGGAGTACCCAGCAATCAGTCGCTGCCGGGGACACGTCCAGTGTCCACCACGAAAGATGAGGGTAAGTCATGAGTATTGCATTATTTCCGAGTCCGATATTTACTCGACTTTGGAGTTTATCCTACAATAGACCAAGCGATCTTTCTAACCTCAGAGATCTTTGCAGAGTTCGATGCACAGGCGTTGCTAGCGGCTATTGTGACGGACTCCGGGCTGTCAGAGTCCTCGGAGTCGGCGGTAACGCTGACCACGGACAATCTGCAACAACATGCCGCCGCTGCTGCTTCTAATGCCACCGCCACCACTCCATTGACCCAGACAGTTCTGGGCCTGGGGACAATCGGCAGCAACAACTACGGGACAACGGGTGTTGGCATCGGGTTCACCGGAGGCACCAATGCCACACTTATTGAGATGGGTCATTCGAGAAATTCCAGTAATACTAGTCAAGTGAGTTTAGTTAACGATTCAACGATTTAAATCTTACTTAATCTATATGGTTCTTTCTCCTCCCCATCCAGATGTCAAAAGGTTCGGGTTATAGTAGTTTTTCGCACAGTCAGCATTCAAGGCAGAGTTCCGAAGGCGATTCGGGACATGCTAGGTGAGTAAAATATAACTATTTTTCTTTGATGATTGCTATTCTGTAAAAAGCCTCGACCTACTTTCTTGTATAATTAATTTTGTTATTTTTTTTGCCTACAATTCGTGTAAGCGTAATCTTATTTCAATAACATTTGATATTAAGCTACGAAGCTCTAATCTTCTTAAATGCGCTATATATGTACTTACAAATCTACTCAAATTGTACCTAATACACTCTTCTACACTAAAGAAAATTAATACTTTTCACACACGACAAGTCTGTGATTTGAGTTGGCTTAAATATATATATAACTAATGCAACCATTGCTCGTTTCATAACACTATAAAATATTCGAAAAAACAAAACAAGAAAACCGAACATTGAAACACTTAACACTACAAAACAGTCTTTAGTTAGTTAGTTGGTAGTTTTAGTATCTTTATTTAATTTTATTTACCATTTAAATACAGTCGAACTAGATTTTATATTTATTATCTATATTTTTAAGGCGACTTTAGTCGATATATCGAAACAAATATATTGATAAATAAGTCTAAAAACCTAGATATAGATTAATATATCTAGTTTGATGTAATTTTATGTTCCTTTCTGAAAATTCCGATATTCTTACGATATTTTCTATTGAGTGACTTAATAAAATACAGTAAATTTGTTTTTTTTTTCAAAAATAGCGATTTCCTAATGTTAAATGCAGTTGTTATCGATTTATGAAATTTCGATACATCAAAACTGATGATTATTCATTATTCAATATATTTTTTAAAGGAATAATCTTTATACATAAAGTTTTTCCATATTTTATACTTTACGTAGAAGTGTTTTTTATTCTTAAAATATTTATTGATAGTTCGACTGTATATTATCGTTCTTCTTTTCAATCTTCTTTAATATTTTTAAAGTTTAGTATTTATTGATTTTTTATTTTAAGGTAGCTTAAGTATTCTAGCTAAATACGTAATTATAAATGCTTTATGCTGAAAACATTAAGTCGTGGGGAACATTACTGCATATTAATGTTGTGCAACATTAAATCGATTTTATTTATCAATTTTTAGTAGCAACTACCAACTAAGAATGGCCCTTCCTTTGGTTTTCCTTTCTTTTTAATAAACTGCCAGGCGCCACCGCTGCAATATCCTAGTTGTGGCACTTCCATTAGGAACTCAGGGCCATCTAACCAGACACAATCACTTGCAGAACACAGTCCCCGTTCCGTTCAATTATGTTATGCAAATTTTCGTTAGTACTCTGCCCGTGGATGCTGCAGACGACAGCATGCAACAAATTTCCCATTGCAAAGTTTAAGGTCAGGCGACGCGCTCTTTTATCTTTGTTGTTGTTCCCATGACCAGACCGGCTGGCTCCTAGTTGGTGGCTGGTGGTTCACTTGCATGTTGGCTGCAATTCAACAAAACATGCACACATGCAGTCAGCAGCGATTAGCGGGGGGAAAAACAGCAAGTGAAAACCGTTGAGCCAAGGAAATGGCTTTGTGCTGAAATATGAATCTGATGACTTCATCAACAACTGGCTGGCTGGCGTCATGAGGCGGGCACAAAGGTCGTTTGTCCTGGGGTTTGTCCTTTCGGAAGTCAATTCCTGCTTGTGGCTTTTGCCCTTTGCCTGATTGAAACTGAGGAAAGTTGTAGAGCTCAAGTAGAAGGTTTCTAGTATATAAATATTTATAATAATAATACACTTAGTTTATAGCATCTGATTGAGTTTCATTTCTCATGGTCTAATGGTTAAGGTTGTATTAACAAATTAATATTGTTTAACTTTAGTATGGTTTCCGGTTAAGGATTAATACCCTGGTGTTTTTTATTGGTTTTGTGGTAGTCTTTATAATTTATGTTAGTTTTATATACTTACGTTTACCTAATTTCTTTCAAAATTATTTTAACACCATTTTTGTTTTCTTTCCTTTATTTTTTTAAACTAAATTTATGTGCTTTGTATATTATAACAAAATGGGGTAAATGGCCAACTAACCAATCAACCGCTCAACAAAATCTCTCTCGAATAACATAATCCGAAATCAATCTGCGACTGTTGTCCAAATCAAAACCAACAACAAACTATAGTCGTTTTAGAAAATCCGTTTCTCTTCTCAATAGACTTAATCAGAGAGCAATAAATGCCATGAAATTGAGTATTCCGCACGGTCGTCATCATCGCGGGCCAACAAAGGCTTCTCCGGACCAGCAACAGCCGCCGACTGTGGCTCTTCCAGTGGCTCAAAAGACCACCACCCATCTCAGTCTCAGCACCACGATTGAGTATGTGAGCGAGGAGCAGCTCTACCAGACGCCGAATGCCACCATGAACAGCAGCACGGGTCAGGAGACATTGACCTTTGAGGACTTCCGCACCCCAATGGCCGAGATTGGCCCTCCCCAGTTCCATCCGTTGGGCGGGGGAACGCCGTGCTCCACCTACCGCAGTGCGGGATCCCCGTCCCATGCCACACAGTATTACGACAGCGGAGAGGCGAGCGACACGGACGAGTACCTGAACGAGGACTCGGGCGACAACGACTCCGGCTTGGAGGAAAACTACCATACGCCGCGCGTGGCCAAGATTAAGTCAATGGAGAATCTATCCATTCTCGAGATGGAGTTCCACAAGGCCTCCATGGAGCTGGATCGCAACTCGCCGCGGCGACTCAAGCAGCTGGCGGAGCGTGCCCAGATACCGAAGATGAAGTCGCTGAATAATCTGGTCTTCGACGAGTACGCCGAGCAGGCGGTTCGCGAGGAGTTCCAGCGCATGCACGAGCAGTCACTGGAGGAGCGGCTACGCTTCCAGCAGCACCACCATCTGCGCAAGAACTCCACCGCCTCGAACGGCTCGGCGGGAAAGCTGTACGTGAAGCACTTCAACCACCAGAGCTATCATCACATTAAGGTGGGCAACGCCAAGTTCATCGGCCAGGATGGTGGCAGCGACAGCAGTCCCCAGTCGCAGCAGTATCCCATTCAGAAGATGCGATCGATGGGCACCATACCGGACATCGTTAGCGAGCGCATCGAGGCGGACCCATTCCTTACGCCGACCACCGAACGAAAACCGAATTTCCCGCGCCTCATCCAGTCGGCGGAGAAGCCGACGGCGCTGGGCAGCAGCTACGTGAACCGCCTGCTCACCTACGACGTGGTGGACTCGCCGGCGGAATCGTTTGCCAGCTCAATGCCCTTCATGTCGCGCACACCCTTCGAGCGAGCCTATCGGCGCAACATCCTGCAGGGCAGCTCCTCGACACCCCTGGCCAACCAGGAGGCCTTCGTGGTCCGGCCACATTCCACGAATGCTGCCTACGAGCTAATGAGGTGCGTCGCGCTTTGATTACCAATCAAGTCAAGCAAAAGAACTCCCAAGTATTCCATTAACTAGTTTCATATTCAAAGCTATCGGGCCAAAGGTTGCTCGTCGTCACTCGTTCAAAGTTTCTCGTTACTCGTTACTCGTTAGTCATCTTCTAGACTGTGTTTTTCTAAATGTTTAGGTTAAGAAGCCGCTTTCGCGACCTACTAGTCCTAGTCCTAGACATAGTCCTGGTCCTTGGTATTGGTCCACTGCCCCACACACGCAGTTGTTTTCGTTTCCATTTAACATAATATCCTGTCACCTGTTTTTCGTTACTCGTTCGTTTGTTGTTGCCTTCCGTTACGTTCCCTTACATTTTGTTCCAATTTCTACTAATCACTTTTGGGTTTTAGCAAGTACTTACCTTGGGTTCGAGTACTTCTTAAGGTAGACCTAAGCTATATTTGTCTGCAGAGTTGTAAAAAGATTGTACAATTTTTATGGGAGTAAGGTAATACCACGGCCATTTTAACTTACAACCCAATCCTAATCAATACAAACGGGTCTATTAATTATCTAATCAACACAAATCAATTAATCTATAACTGATGGGGTTCAATTATAGTATATATATGTTTTTATAGTTATAACCAGACAAAAATGTAGCTGGGGCAGTGTTAACCTTAACCTTGATGATATAATTGTTAGATTTTATTTAAATTTAAAGTGTTAAACTTATAACTTGAGTAATTTTTGCTCAAATAGTAAGCTTTTAAAAGACAATTAAGTATGCCAGTGTTTACTGCTCCTTGGCAGGTCCTTCGAACCCTCCATTATCCATAAACCAATTACGAGTAAATGGTGTGTAAGCTACTTACTCTCACCTGCCACAGACCACAAAGATGGACAGACAGCACAACAAAAGCACGGATGTGCCCTTGGGGTCGAGACCAAGTCTGAATGAATCTGGGACAAGGATAAGTCCCTGAGCTTGGAGGGAGTTCTGCTTGGCGCTCTGCTCTGCTACTACTCTGTACATTTTTTATAAATTGTGTGCGTCCCGAAATGTTGCCAATTTAAAATTCAATTTCGAGGGGAATCTCTGGCAAAGTGACACTGAGCTTCACATTAAGTGATAGACCGACCGACAGCTTGGCATCTCTGTCGGACTGTGAGAGAATCTGTACGGCGGAATATTCATGGACAGGTCAGGGTTATTTCAATGAGCTCCGGCATGGGCATGTTCCATGCGCGCGTGTCGTCTGTTTAGATGGGCAACGAGTGTGGGATAGTGTCGTAATGGCGGTTCTGCTGGGGTCAATTGCAAATGCCAAAAAAATCATTCATTCTGAGCTATATTTTATTGCTTAAGTGGATATAATGCAAGCAATTATTTAGATTTTAAAAATTAATCTAATTCGGGAACCATTTTACTGAGCTTTCTGAAATGTTTAGATTTGAATTTATGATTTGAATCGTTGTCCTTAATGTACAATTTATTACATTGTTGATTGTTTATAAAAGATGTGTATGTCTTGAGTAATTGTTTTTATTTATTACACATTCACGACTACATATTATCACAGAAACACACACATACACATTTATCGGATATACTTCCAATTCGTAACGCTATAATCCATAATATATAAAACGCATTAGTCAAAATCAAACGCTTCTTTAAAGAATATATAGAAAATGTCTGAAGAATAACCAATATATTTGTTGGTTTCTTATTATTTTTATTTATTTTGTTTAAACAATTACCTTGTTTTTCTGCATACTTTGCAAGAATTGTGTTTGTGTTTAATATTATTGTGCTGTTACGTGTCTAAAATCAAAATATTCGCCCTCAACGACGCGTCCATGCAGAAGCTTCAGTGGAGTGCCCCGTCGCCTCTTTGACGGAAGCAATGGGAGCAGCAGCAGCAATGGCCAGAACAGCGGCAACATGGGAGCTGTCAGCAGCAGCAGCAGCGGCGGCGGCGGCGGTGGCAACAGGCAGCAGGGATCCGTAAACCCAACCGCTGGCTACGCTTTGGGTTCGTCCAATGCCAATTGCTCGCCCTGCGGAACCCTGGCCAGCATCCACTCGAACCACTCGGCGTCCTCCTCGAATGGCAGCAACAGCAGCAGCAGCGGAGCAGTCATCACATTCCAGTGCAACGCCGCCGCGAGTGGTCAGGACACGGTGGATGGTCCCACCACTCAGCAGATGACAGCAGTTGGCTCGCCCAATGGCCACCATGGCAGCAGCCCGCGGATGGGCAACGTTGCCTCCGGAGATGCCCTCAGCTCACTGGCCGCCAGTCCCACGGATGCCTGCAGTATTCGCTCGAATCCATCGGCCGCCTCGCTACTTCTCTCCACCTCGGCCGCAGCCGCCGAGGCGTCCGCAATGGCTGTGACGGGAGCCACACTGTCGCCGCTGGCCACCACCCAGATAATACGACGCCCCAGCGTCACCATGATGTGGGTTGACTACAAGATTGCCCCATGTTGGCTCTACTATTTTTACGTTTTTCACCTGCGTACTGTACTTGCTTTTAAGTTGATGTGATGCCGAATGATGACCTTAGTTTGTCCCGAAACTAGTTCATTTCTGTCATTCATGTAATTTAGAAAGGAGGATGAGCCACAGTCATCCCTAATTATAAGTTTTGTAGTCTTTAATTTTAATTTATTAAATATTGATCACTTGAAGCCTTTATTTACCAATAAGTATTTATAATCGAAGAGTTTATAATAAGATCTGTAACGCCTTACGATGTGAAGGAGAGAGAAGCTTGCACAAAAATCTCAAATGTATGAGCGTTATTTATCTTGTTATTTTGTTGCTTTAACTGTGTAAGAGTGAAAAAATAAATTTGATTTATTTGGTTGTTTGTTTTATTTACCCCAAAACTCCCCCTGAATATTGATTCGGAAAGCTTTAATTTCTTGAAATTTCATGAGAAGTTTTTCGTATGTCTTTGAATTTATCTTATTTATTTGTTGATCAATCATCATGCTCGTCGTACATCAGCAGCACTTCCATATTCCATTCCATATTCGTATTTTAAGGCACTGAAGTTTGCATTGTTCTGCCTCGTTGTTGCCTGCCTTTCCGTTGTTTTGTTTTACGCCGCCCGCCAGATTGTTGTATTCATTCAAAGCACTTGTATAGTTTTAGATGAGCAATTAAGAATATGTAAGAAAATCTAAAATTACTTTTAACTAACTCTCCGTTTCCACCCTTTTCACAACAGGAATCCCAGTTCCGGCTCGTTAGTTATAAGTGAAACAGGATCTCTAGATCGCACGAAAAGCAGTGGCGAAAAGCGCAAGAAGGGTGCACTGGATGACGGGCCCCGCGTTTCCGATCGAGTGGAGGAGACGCGGGTCAATCCCAATTCGTTAATCGATGAGATTCTGAAGGACACCAAGCTGGATCAGCTAGAGGAGTCGGCAGAAAGTAAGTATTGCTGAATTCGATGGATTTTAAGCCTTAACTAATTTGTTATTCCCTTCGTTGCAGCCTCTGGCCTCCAGCTGTATATTGCGCGGGACGGCACCGCCTCGTTGGGCGGGCACGAGGTCAAATCCAGCGTAAGAGCGGGGGCCCTGAAGCAGGTCGTCATGCAGGACAGGAGATAGTAGCGTCCCCCAGCTGTGCGTTGTAAAATGTATTAGAAGACTAACTCTGAGCGAGCAAGTAACAGGAGCAGAAATCGGAAATAGTTTAGATATATGCAAACAAAAAAAAAACCCATTTATTTGCTAACAACAAAAGTGAGAAAATGCGAAAGCGCTATATATGAGTATATATACATATATATATAAATGTATGTCATGTCGAAAACTACACTACTATGAATGTAATTAACTAGCTATATATGCTTATATATACCAATATGCATAAACATTTGTATGTCACATAGATATGTTAACAGGCAGCAGTCGTCGGCCAGTGTGTTGTGCTCGTGGAATTAGGAAAACCAAAAAGGAAATTAACTACGTGCATGCTAAATTTAATCGCAATGAAAACAAGTAGATGAGAAATCAATTTAAATTTACATTCGCGAGCCATTTGATTTTCGCTTTCATATATCCAAAAAAATAATCAAAACAATATACAACAGAAGAGTTACATGCCATACACACACACAATACAGAAATGCTTCGAAATCATAAGCCCAAGTTGTAATAATCATCGAATTATCACTCAAAATCAAAGAGGTCACTAATGCTGAGAGTTGAACCAGTTTCTCATTTACCAAATTCATACCGAAAGTGGCATTTTGCTTTTGTCAATATAATACATCTCATCAAAGATCTTAAAATAACAAGATGCATAACGCAAGCTCTCTTTCAAGAGAGTCTTAAAACAGCATCTTGTTATTATTAAGGTCTTGTTCTTCTATTTTATTTTTGCCTCATCCATTGTTGTACATTGCTAACTTGTATTCTTAGCTCGTAGTTAGCCTTTTAAAACTTTCGTAAATCAATAATGCAAATCAATATAAGTTTCAACGTTTGATGTATGTAAAAAAAAAAACAAAAGAAAACAAAACAAGAAATCTGAGTTTATTATTTTGTATGATATATAGAATGCAAACCAAACCAGCACTGAAAAAAATCAAGAATACGTGTGTTGTTGGGCGTGTGAAGAAAACAAGAAATGCAATTAGTTATTAGCTATAGTTTACGTTGATAATGTCTGTGTAAAATTGCTTTAGTTATTTTTTGATAATTTGTAAAAAGAGCGACGGAGAACTGAAAAAAACTCCAGGTTAGTTTTTTAAAACTGTATATGCAAAAGAATGAAAAACAAAACAAAATAAAAACGAAATCCATATGGTTGATGATTGTGGAATATTTTGAGTTGGCCAAATGTTGTTGGACCTTCGAACAGGCGAATCTAACTGAAAGATAACCCAGGAACCTTAAACTCTTCATTTTGTAGTCGTAAACCTCTAAATCCCTGGCTGATTGATTACATATTTACAACTTGTTAAACTCTATAGACCCTTTACTGAACTATACCATAAATCAACAACAGTTGGCCGACTCAGCCGACAAAACTTTTGTGAACATTTTTGAGCTGAACTTGAGAAGAGTTTTAATTACAAAATACAGAAAAAAAACAAACAAAAAATATGTGAAAAATGCAAATTACCAATAAACAAAGATGAATACAGTTAAAACTTGACTGTTTATTTCAGTTAAAAACAATCCCTAACAAATCGAAGGTAGGTGCCACCATGAGCCGTCAGGACGAAAGTCTTGGGATCGAATCTCATTTCAGGCAAAGTTCTGTCGCAAATCTCCACGCGGAAGTTCTTCAGGATGTGCAGAAGACCCACCTTGATCTCCAACTGGCCCAAGAGTGTCCCAATGCAGCCTCTTGGGCCGGCACCAAATGGCAAATATGTCATGGGATGATGTTGTTGACGCTGCTCGGCTGCAAAGCGTTCTGGATCGAAGCGATCAGGATTTGGCCAGTACTGGAATATAGGATAAAGATAAGTAGAGAGATATACGACCGATCTGGAGCTAGTTAGGCTAACCTGCGCATCTCGATGAAGTCCCAATACTGATATGTAGACTGGCGTGCCTGCTCGCAACTTCATTTTGGAGCCAGAGTTCCACGACGAGAGGTCGTAGCCATTGACTGAATTGCAGCATCGATCAAGAAATGCTGTCGGTGGATATAGCCTCAGGACTTCATCCACCACCTGCCGCAGGTAAACCAAGCCGTTAACGTTGTCACAGTTCAGCTGCTGATCCTCATTTCGGCTGGCAAGCAGTGCCTCACGGATTTCCTCCCGCAGTCGCCTCTGGATCGCGGGACTTTTGGCCAGTTCGTACAGGGCAAAGGTTATGGTGGACGATGAAGTATCGAAGCCAGCTAACAGGAGGAAAGCTGCCTGGGCCACAAAGAAATCCGGACGATGGACAATGCTATTCGGGGGCTCCGTACGCTTCAACTGGAGGAATATATCGATTAAATCGTGACGCTTTTCGCCACTGGCCTCGCGCTGGGCCAGAACAAAGTCCATGGATTTGCGCATGAAGCGCTCGTACTCGTCGGAATACAGATGAGTTCGAACTCTCCCAGACAGACGCGGAAAGAAGAACATTGTGAAGAGATGCAGCAGGCGCTTGGGTCGCGGATCATTGACCTCGACGCACATGCGACGGAACTCTGCCTCTGGATTTTGCAAGCTATGCGCCTCCAGGCCGAAGGCCAACGAGGCAATGATATCCGTGGTGAAAAGGGCACACAGCTGCTTAACTTCAAGCTCCATACTTTCTCTGCCCGCCAGTTGCACCTCCATGTGCTCCTCGAGCTGGAGGCCAATGTGCTCCAGTAGTCCGTACATCTGACGCACCTTGCCCACCGCAAAGAATGGGGCGAAGATCTTGTGCGTCTCCCGCCAGGTCTCGTGCTTGGAGAAGAACAGATTCTGGGAGCCCATCGTGTCGCACATGGGGTCTGTGGTCTCAAAGCGGCTGGAGAACTGGGCAAAGTCCTCGACCATGATGCGCTTGATCAGGGCTGGGTCTCGCAGAAGCACCGCATGGTTGTGCAGGACGTGAATTCCCACGTAGGCGTGGCCGGCAGCTTCATGGCTCTCGTAGAGCGTTCGAAACTGATCTCCAAAACAACAAGCGCCGCGCAATAATTGCCACACGTTGCCCACAAAGGGCGTGGCCGGTATATAGGGAACACCCAGGCGTCGCCAGTGGCAGAAGTGGTGCCGTTGCCAGAGCCAAGCGATTAGCAGCGCAAGTATCCAGGCACCGCTGAGTACCAATGGGAGAAGGAATACCAGTCCCAAGGCGGCAGCAGCCGCAAAAGTAATCAGAAACACGATGATAATCATGACAACGCGCCGAGAGTCGAATCGAAACTACAGTCGGTTTTCCGGGTCTTTATGCCCTGAGGCTCAATTGATAGCGAAATGCTATCTGCTCGACACAATCTTTACAAAAGCAAGTGCAAGTGAGTAAAAATAAGAAAGCTCTCTGTTGTTATTCTCTTGTAAGTATCGCGAAATGTGGTCACTTTCAAGTCTTCTCTTGACGAGTTTAACATACTTTTGGGGCGATTTTAAATAAATGTGTGAAAGTCACTGAGCCACGAGAGCTAAAAGAGTCATTGCGTGTTTTGGATCTTTAAAATGTTATTATTGGGTGGCAAGTTCGCTGGTTAGTCACTAAACATAACTTGTAAACTCTTCTCCATTTAGCTTACTCTTGTGTAAGGTCAAAGTTGGACGACAAAATAGTTTCCTCGGCGCATCTTGCAATGCAAGTGCATTAATATCGTATCTCTCTATCAGCAGAATATAATATATATTGAAATACCCTTCCAAAGTGTCGAAACTGGTGTCTAGTAAGCGATTTAAAAGTGGAAAGAGTTTATTGATAGTATCTTTAAACATTTTTCAATCATTGGATATTAAATAAGATAATTATAATGTAAAAAACAACTTAAATTCCTGAAAATGAGGATGATAAACGCTCCAAAAATATTCGCAGCTTATGGTCAAAAACTTGTAAAATCGTTTGCTTTTATTTTACGCTTAAGTCAAAGATTGTAGGCACTATTTGCTGCTCTCTGCGTATATTTCTATATCTATTTTGCCGGCTGCCATCGATTCTCTTGTATAAAAATCCGCCTTGCATAGCGATTTGTACAATTCATAAGCCGAAACAAATTCATGTGGATATATTTTTAAAAATATATATAGGTATAGATTGAATTAAATAAATTCATATCACGGGCAGCATCAGCAACATCAACAGTTAGGAGCTATGCAGGTTCGGATGCTGGCCACTTGAGTTTTGCAGGGCCTTGGCCACCTCCTCCTGCAACGTGCTAGGCGGCTCTGACACAATATCCGTGTGCATGGATAGGTACTTTAATTTATTCGTAACAGCTGAAATGTATAGTTTTAATTATTATTTATTATCAACAAAGAAGGAAAGTCGCTATTTACCGGGTCGCAGATCTATGAGAGAACAGTGCTGATCGACCCAAAGGAAGGCCGTCCGACGCAGCTCATCCAGACTGGCACTTGACACGGTCGACGTGTACGAGGCAAGCAGTGGTTCCAAAATTAAGCCCAACTGAAATTTTATAAAGAATTTTATATTATTAACTGAATATATATGTTTGCTTTCTTTCTGAAGAGAACACTTTATTCGAAGGCCTCAGAAAGACATATATTTTGTACTTACAATCCAAAACTTCCAGTCGTTCATGGTATTGTACCGCACAAAGATCTCGTACAGCTGGCGAACGTGCTCCGTACCCTGCCTCGTGACTGGCGCTCCATTTGCCGGCAGAATGGAGTGCAGGTGCCTTTGGGAAAAGAACAGATTAATTTATATAAAAGAAAACTAATCAGATTAAGCATATAGCTTACGTCAGAGAGTTGTTCAGCTCATCCCGCTCCATACGCAGCGACTCAATCTTGTCTTTGAGCACGTTGCGCTCCTGTCGCAGCTGCTTTATGTGGTCCGCTCCCTTCTGCAGCATGGCCGCCTTGCTCAGCTTGGCGTTGGGGTTCTGCTGGAGCTGCGGGATGAGCGCGTGCAGCGTGTCGAAGCCATTCTTGATGTTGTAGCGTCGCTTTTGCTCGGCATGGATGTGGCCCGCACGCCGCTGGGTGTCCCTCGGCTGGTACTTGTTGAGGCTGGTCGACGGCGAGAGCGGAGAGTCCTGCGACTCGTGGAACGGCGAGTCTGGCGATAGACTCAGGCAGCTGTTGCTGCCAATGTTGGCCGCCGTGGAAGAAGGCCCAAAGTTGTGTGCGGGAGGACTGTGCAGTGCAGGACTGATGATGGCCATGGGCAATGAGGCGGACTTCTTTGGTGAGTGTGACTGCGTCGGCTGAACCGACACCGGCACCGCCAGCGGCGATGTGACCGCTGCGTAAAGCGCCGGCGACACATTGCTGTTGTTGCTAGAGGTGGCTATGGCACTGGCGGAAGATTGCGGGTTTGACTGCGAGCTGTTGGCCACGGCCGTCTGCAGGCGGGAATCTGAAACGATAAATAGTTTGGCAACCGAATTCCTCGGATTTTCTCGGTCGCTAAGCACACTCACTCGAAGTCAGGAGCTGGGCCAGGGTGCTGTTCAGCATGGGATCGCTGGTGGCCTGCTGCATCTGCTGCGTGACCAGGAGGTTGCTGCAGCTCTGGGCGCTCAACGGAGAGCCGCCAGCTCCGGCGGCCGCCACCACCGACGAGTGCTGTTGGTGCATCGAGTTGCTTCGCACGCGTGTCTTGCCCTTGGCATGGTACTTGGGCACGGCAAAGGGCTGCTCGTGGATGAGCTGCTGCCGGCCATCGGGCAGCTTGTTAAGCGACACGTTGAGGGGCAAGCTGTTGGACCGATGGATTTCTTTGGGCAAAACGGTGTTGGGCGACACCCAAGTGGCTGTGCTGGCAGCGGTCTGCTGCTGCTGCTGCTGTTGTTGTTGCTGCTGCTGCTGTTGTTGGTGCTGCTGCAGCAAACTGGCCACAGTTGTCTGGTGCTGCTGCTGCTGCTGCTGGGTGTTGACTGTCTGCTGCTGGCGTGTCAGCTGTAGAAGCTGCTGCGTAGTCAAGCCCAGCGGGAGCGACTGTTGCATCTGGGGCTGCGGCTGCTCCTGTTGCAGGTAACCCTGCTGCTGCTGCTGTTGCTGCTGCTGCGGCAGGCGGGGCACATTGAGAAACGTTCCAGTAGAGGCGGACTTCTTAAACTGCGGATAGGGCTTGTAGCCGATGGAGTTGTAGCCACCATCGCTCAGCAGGGACAGCACATCGGCCTGCAGGGGTTCCACTTTCACGTTGAGCTGCTGTTGATGCTGCTGCTGCTGCTGCTGGTAGCTGTCTGTGTAGCTACCTAGAAAGCCCTGCTGGTTGTTGAAGGCGTTCGTCTGCTGCGTGGGAAAGTGCGTCTGCGTCTGCTGCTGCGCGAGTTGCTGTTGCTGCTGCTGCTGAGGAGCCTGAAAGGAACCCGCCTGCAAGAGTACGCCTCCGCCCAGATGTGGCTGCTGCTGTTGTTGGTTCTTCTGTTGCTCGGCCAGCATCTGCTGGTAGAGATTAGTCTGGTGCAGCGTCGGCTGGGCCTTGTCGTAGTTGTGCGGCTCACGCCGAAACGGACGCTGGGTGCTCTTGGCCACACGGCCATTGATCACGCACCGGTTGCTGCTGTTGTTTTCGCTGGCGGCTATAGCTCCAAAGTGCTTGCCTCCGTGCATCCGACCGGACATTGAGCTGGGATCCCCAATGAGCTGGGAATCGTTGGCAGACTGCTGCTGCTGCTGCTGCTGCACCTGCTGTCGTGCCACTGTGAAGCGCTGCTCCATTTCACTGTACGCCATGTTATTGATCGGCGTGTTGAGCTCCATCATGTTGGCATCGACGTTACCGCCACCACCACCACCTCCGCCGCTGCTGCTGTTGACCATGTCCATGATGCTGTCGTTGCAGTAGAGCGTGTGCGGAGCACCGACGATTGCCGGCAAGCAATAGTCGTCGTTCTTGAGCATCTCGGCATCGGTTCCCTCCTCCGGAACGGGTGGCAAGCGTGTGGTAGGAATCAGGTCTGTGTGGGATCGATGGAAAGCTAGTTATCAAAATTCTTGGGAGACTCTGCACTGATTTTACTCACCTGAGAAGGTAAGGTCGATGTCATCTAAATTCGGTTGCAAGGGTCCCAAACTGGGCTGTATAAAGTCAGCGATGCCTGCGCCGCGTGCTAAATGTGGGAAGAAGCCATCGGTTAAGGGAGCTGATTTTAAATCATAGCACACAGATCACACTTACCAATTTCCCTGGAATCGGGGAAAGGAAATGGAACATTTATGGCCGAGAACAAGGTGTCTGTTGTCCAGTCGTCGGGCATCAAGTTCCTATCGTTCAGCGGCGACCATTCCAAGAAGTCCAACTCGCTTTTCTGCAACAAAAAATGAAGAGTAATAAATGTGGCGGGTTATCACTCTTGATGTTGTGGAAGAGATAGTCGTTGGCCAGCAAAGCGCCGGACATTTAAATTTATTGGCGGCTGTCAGTCAGTCAGCCAGTCAGCTCGGTCATGCGGTCCGCGTTGCACGACGTCCTGGTGTGCCAGCGTCGCTTGGGGCTCACGGCCATCGAGGTCAGTGGGGGCGGCGGTCTCCGACTGCGACCAGCCACCAGGAGCACCCAAATTCTGTTCTGGACACTACAGGCAGCCTTGCTGCTAGCCGCTGCATCTTACATAAAGTTCTGGAACTTTAGATTCGAGTACACCCACACGGGCATGGCGAATCACTACGCACATGTGACCGAAATCATGGAGCCCCTGTCCATCGTCATACTGATCGCCTGGCTGCGTCTGCACCAGGAGCGTCTCCTTCAGCTGTTGAAGCATTTACTAGAGCTGCTGGAAACTGAGCACTTAGTGGAGACAACGCCCAGTTGGTTAACCTTTGTGTTTCTGAGCTCAAATTTAGTAATGATCCTTTTCAGTATTGCTTATACGGTAACGCTAAGTGTCTTCGAAGTGACACCGTTGGTGCCGCTAACCACATTTGTCATGAGACAGATCTACTTTAGTTGCTTGGTCAACGTGTTCCTGGTGACTGTCCACCAAATAGAAGCGATTTTAGACGCACAACTCCACAAAGTGGAGAAATCTGTGCGTAATCGTGATCTAAAGAAGCTTAGTCGATGCCTGCAGGCTATGGATAATATCTTTTGCATCTGCGAGCTGCAGATAAATGTTATATTTAGTGTTCCAATGTGCCTGCACTTTCTGTACTTTGTCCTGGAGGCGGCATCCATAAGCTACGGCATGGCCCAATTGTTCGACCATGTCTACATTATCGGAATGAGTATAACTATAATCGTGCCCATGGTGATATATGCTGCCTTGCCAACTATTAGGAACCACAGACTGCAAAGTGTCGTAAGTATTGAGTGCTTAAAATCGATAATTAATTTATAAATGACTTAATATGATCGGATATGATAAAGCTTTCGAAGGGCACTATGTGGAAAGTATCCCTCTTAGTCTGGAGCTCGTTGCGTCGCAATGCAGTTAACACTTCCCGACCTAGTTCTTATCCTACGGATCCTGCTGCTCACGAACATCCGTTGGGATAAGCGATTGAAGCTGTTTAGCCTGACCCACAGCTGGTGCTTCTGTCTGGTGCAGATCTTCCTGCTGGGCCTGTGCCTGTGGAACATCTTTCGACTCGCTGTTAATTGGAATATTGAGCTTGAGGCCGTGAATCCAATCATGAACAAGTGCTGTATGTTCATTACCAAGATGACGGAGTTTGCCTTGGTCACCCTCCAATTCGTCTGGATGTTTTCAACGCAGCGCTCCCAGGTCAACCACTTTATGCAAATTCAGGATCTCTGTGAAGAGACTTCCGGGATTCCGATCGTACCTCTCTGGATGATCTTTTGCTGGATCACAGCCGGCCTTTGCTTCGTACTGCGCTTCATTTTGTGGAGCTCAAATTTGCAGTCAACCTTATTTAACTCCTCAAGTCAGGCTTCTTTCGTGTTTTACAAAGTATCCTCCTATTTTGTGAAAACTTTGTACATGTATCTGGGACGCTGCCTAGAGCAGATCTTGTCCGAAAGTTGCAATAGTTTTGAGAGCACTTTGCAAACCCGAGACCCAGAGATCATGAAAAAAATGGTCAGCAAACACGTTGGAGTTTACAACGAGATCCTTTCTCTCGGCGAACACTGTTTGAGTTCGACTTTCGGGTTCCTCCTGTACCTTTACATGATACATGACACTTTGGAAGTACCGCTATTGGCTTTCTACATTTGGAATCAGCAAACCCGGACAGTTGAACAACTGTTGTTCTTCATTTCGCTTACGCTGATTTGCTTCTACACTTGGATACACATGGGAATCAATAACTTCAAAAAGGAGGTAGGTTGTCTTTACTCAGTTTTGTCTTAAGTTAAATAATAAGTAATGTTGAACCAGAAACTGAACAGGGTCTCTTGGGTTACCCAGTTTAAGTTTATATTACTTTACCATTAAATCTTTTAGTGATTAGATTATGGATTTCAGAGCTTAACAGAATTTTACGGTTGCTTACTTCTTGGGAATTGTAAATGTTGCATAAAGTTCCAAAGAACTTAAAATTAATACATTTTTTGCTAAGTTATAATCAATTTCCACACGAGGGGTACTTTAACCTCACTCTCCCGAAGTTAGCTTCCTTTCTTTCTTATTTTTTGACGTTTTCCTGAGTGTACCACTTAAGCTCATAATTGCAAAATGAAAATTCTTTATCAATCCAGCTGTCCCTCAAATCCTAATGGATTATCTTTCATTTGTATCTAAAGCAATAAATGCAATTTACTAACTGACCAAAAGCAGTTGTGCGTTGCATGCTTTACAATGCGGGTTACGCTTTCCGGTTTTGTGGTGATTCTCCGGTACTTGGGCCTCATTAACATCCACTGGGACAACCTGCTAAAGGAGTTCGTCCTAGGAAGCAGTCGGATCTATTGGCTTGTCCAGTTTTCAGTGGAATTGATATTTTTCTGGAGTCTCTACGCCAATTTTGCTGATTGGTTCTCGGACTTGGTAACCTTGCACAGTATTACGGATGTTTTCTTTGTGCGACTCCTTCGATTGGTGGAGTCCGTGATACTGATATGGCAACTCCTCTGGATATTTTCATTGCATCAAACTTTGCTCAGCAGTTTGGTTCGAGTGCAAAAACTCTCTAGCTACTTTGGACTTTCAGACGTTCCATCTTGGATGCTTTTTGGATGGATGATCTGCAGTGGATTTTTCTCGTTTCGACTCGCATATTGGAAGATACGTTTGCCTATAGAAATGAGCACAAACGATCTGATCAGAAATGCAGTACACATTTATTATAAGACATCAGCGAGCTTTATAAAAACTTTCTACATGGTTCTTGGCCATCGAATAATCAAAATTATGGCCGCTAGTCGCCGCAAAATGGAAAACAACCTTGGAGCTCCTAATGCAAGGCTACTTGTCATTCAGGATTTGAAGATCCAAAATGAGATACTAAAGCTGTGCGAACGGGACCTGAGCTGTTTGTATGGATTACCACTCTGCTTGTACATGATACAGGATATTTTGGAGTCCACTCTAATGACTTATCTTCTTTGGACCTTGCCCAAGCCGCGTGTTTTCAATATTATATTGTTCTATTTCTCGCTTATCCTGACAACATTTTACGCTTGGGTACCACTGGGGTTCAATAATCCACGAATAGAGGTAAGTAATAATGAAACTCCTTAGTCAAGAGACACCTGCACCTGTTTTTCTCCGTGTGTACTCATTACAAACTTTTAATTTATTGCTTAATGTCCTTATGGCGTAATCAGTCAAGCTGTCGCTCAATCTGGAATGTCTTCCCCAAAGCGAAATTGCTATTCCTTTCAGTTATACCTACCCCTTGACCGAAGGACCTTTACACAGTTTCAAGAAGTCTTTGCAATGCGGACAACGCTACCCGGTCTTATAGTGATCCTTCGGTTCATGACGCTTGTGCAAATTCGTTGGGATAAAAACCAAAAGGAGTTCGTCTTGGGTTCCAAGGGAACGTGTACTTTTATCAAGTTCCTGGTGCCACTTGTATTTCTCTGCTGCCTCTGCTTGGTCAATTTAGACTGGAATGCAGACTTTACAGTCTTTCATAGTCTAACGGATAAGTACTTCGTGAAGCTTGTTCGGTTTCCTGACTCCACTTTCCTGATACTCCAATACCTTTTGGTATTTTCAATGCAGACAAGCCTGACATGCAGCCTCAAGCGAGTGCTGGAACTTTCCGATGATTTCGGGTTTCCAGAGGTTCCATCTTGGATGATGTTGGCCTGGCTAGTGTACAGCCTCTTTGTCTTTGTACGCTTCTCCTATGTGCAAGCCACCTTGTTCTCCTGGCAAAACTACAACTTTATTGTCAAGGACATAGTTTATGTGTTTTACAAGGTGTCATCATGCTTTGTAAAAGTCTTTTATTTGGCCGTAGGCCATCGCACAGTGAACATTATGGCCGCCAGTCGTCAACGAATAGAAAAGGCTTTACGGAGAACATCGAACATAAATCGTCAGAGGGAAACGATTTATAATTATTTATCGATCCAAAGTGAGATGATACAGTTCTGTGAGCTGGAGCTAAGTAAGCTATTCGGATTGCTACTCTGCATGTACATGATTCAGGACATTTTGGAGGCCACTATGCTTTGCTATTTCATTTGGTTCAAGTTCAACGAGCACTTCCCAGTGCTCCTTCACTTGGTTTCGTTGACCTGCACTTGCTTATATGCTTTGATACCACTCGTGTATAATGACCCAGGAAAGGAGGTGAGTAAAGTTAAGGTTTTAAATTATGTAAAGAATTTGCGATTTATTGGGAAGTGTACACATATATACAAACTTGGGCTGTCAGTAAATTGAGCTATCAGTTAACCATTTACATATTTGTTGCGTAATACTGGATGTTGATAAGGTTTGGAGATAAGGTCCTGCCAGGCTTGGAACATCACAGAGAACGATAGATAGAGATACAGATACAAACTACCCCACAATTAGTTTAATTGAATTCGGCGCGTTCGATGAGTCAGTTACTCGAGTGAAATATAGCCACGAGCACGTATAGCTAGAATGAATCAGAAGAGGCTTCTGGCTTTCCTGCACTATCAACGCTACTTGGGCCTCACTGACTTGGACTTCTCCAAGGCGAGGCACGTGTACGGTCTCCATGGAACCTGGCTCTCGTATGCCACCCAGGCCATAGTCGTGGGCATCTTCTCCTACGCTCTAGTGGCGGCTCTGGCAGAGTCACTCTTCTACCTGGACACTCAGACCCAGACCGGAAGGATATTCGACAATGCGGTTATAATAGCCACATCGGTGTCCCAGCTGCTGGCCAATCTGTGGTTCCGCTCCCAGCAGCAGTCACAGGTGGCCCTTCTGCAGAGATTCTCGCAGCTGGTGAGCCGTTTGCAGGTGGAGACGGAGGCACTGCCTCATCCCCGCTGGTTCTACCGCATCTGGCTGGCTGTGTGCCTCTACTATGCGTTCATGATGTCGCACTTTGCCACCGGCTACTGGCTGGCAAACATGGAGCTCAGCCGCGTGGTGATTCTGCTGGGTTTCGCCTTCCGCTGTATCCTGGCTAATTTTCAAACTACCTGCTACTGCGGCGTGGTGTGGATTCTGGCCACGTTGCTGCGTGTCCAGGCGGAGCAACTGGAAGCTATGGTGTTTGGTGACAGTTCCATCTCTAGTGAGGATCTGGCTGAATGCCTGAAGGTGCACGATGAGATCCTGCTGCTGGGCCAGAGGGAAGTCGTCGCGGTCTACGGTGGAGTCCTGCTCTTTCTTTTCCTGTACGAGGTCATGCAGTGCGTTTTGATCTTTTACATCAGCAGCTTGGCGAACTTTGGATCGCTCAAGGAGATGGTGTTCATGCTCGCCTGGCTGTCGCCGATGCTCTTCTATCTCATCCTACCCCTAGCTGTCAATGACGTACTTAATCAGGTGAGTGGCATGGAGTAACACTTGACCGAACTTCTTATGAAAACAGTTAACAGTTCTGTAGATAGAGAAACTCTTTCAATTAGCATATACCCTATAGGAAATATTAAGGATTAGAACTTTCACACCCAAAATATGGCTCAAGATATAATGATTTTATTTGGAAGTTAAGGTTAAAGTGGAGTTCCTAAGGGAACTGTCAACCTTAACTTAAAACCGAAGGACTCCCCAAGCAAAGAGCATGCCTGAAAGCTTATTTTTCTAGCCCTTCCCTTCGTTTTTGGTACCTCAGAAGGCCAAGGGTATAAAAGACCAGTCTGGCTAGCAGGAGCAGTGATTCATTCCTATTCTACCCTTCACCATGGATGAATTCCAGTCCGGAGAACTCTGCGCGTATTACCGTCTGTGCCGTTACTTGGGCATATTCTGCATCGACTACAATCCCTCCAAGAAGAAGTTCCTTCTGCGTCGCAGTGCCATCTGCTATGTGGTGCACTTTGCCATTCAGGCCTACTTGGTCGGCTGCATGGCCGTCCTGGTCATCTACTGGCGGCAGTGCTTCAAGAGGGAGCTAACCAAAACGGGCAATCACTTTGACAGGCTCGTAATGGTCCTGGCTTTGGGC
Source organism: Drosophila watanabei (assembly GCA_008042575.1). Classification (NCBI taxonomy): domain Eukaryota; kingdom Metazoa; phylum Arthropoda; class Insecta; order Diptera; family Drosophilidae; genus Drosophila; species Drosophila watanabei. The sequence continues at coordinate 57,210 of VNJS01010534.1, read as the reverse complement.
ATTCTAGTCCTGCAGAACGCCTGGCTCATCTGGCTACAGGCTCCTCATCTGCGCATCGTTCGGCAAATTGAGTTGTGTCGCCGGAAGCACCTGGGCCACCTCCGGCTGGTGCTGCCCAAGCGCCTGCTCTGGCTAATCATTGCCACCAATCTCCTGTACATGACCAACTTCATCAAGACGTGCATTTTTGAGTGGCTGTCAAAAGCGTCGCGTCTGTTTGTGATCACCTCGCTGGGATTTCCGCTGCGCTATTTGGTCACCAGCTTCACCATGGGCACCTACTTCTGCATGGTGCACATTGTCCGCCTCGTGCTAAGCTGGAATCAGTCAAAGATTATGGACATTGTCGAGCAGTCCGGGGATCCGAAGCGAGCCAGCGCCAATCTTCTTCGCATGCGCGGTTGCCTGGAGCTACATGATCGCCTGGTGCTGCTCTGCAACGTGGAGATCAGCCTTGTTTACGGATTCATCGCCTGGCTGTCCTGGATGTTCGCCTCGCTGGATGTCACCGGCGTGATCTACCTGACCATGGTGATCCAAAGCAAGAAGTCAATCGGGCTAAAGATGCTGACAAACATTGTGTGGCTGTCGCCTACTTTTATGACCTGTGCCGCCGGTTTCATGAGCAATCGGGTGGCCGTTCAGGTATGTAGGTTGCCTTAGAAGATATAACATCTTAGACGTACTCTCGTTTTTTTCGTCTATATCCTAAACTTTTTTTGATAGAATTTTAAGGAAGGTTCCCTTGGGTATAACCTTACTTGAATGTCTTTTAGTTTAACCTAACAATCCCTTGACATCACCACCTTTTAGGCTTCTATCTCCCCACAAAATTACGCTCTTCCTTAAGTATTGTTGTCGTTTCCCCATATCGGAATCTAAACAATTATTGATTATGCACCGGGGCGTAAGGTGCCATCAAGTGCGGTGTCCTTCCGCCCTTCAGTTCGCGGTATGGCGCCATGTCCCTCGGTGGCGAGCTGCGCGTTTACTTGCTTACTTTCAAGTGCTTCGGTTTGCTGTGCTTCACGCACGATTCCAGTTGCGGCTACAGGACGCACGCTTCCAGGAAGGATGACACTATTGCGTTGTTGGGACTAGTCTGCTCGCAGTGCCTGGCACTGGCAGCCCTGGCTAATGTGCTGTTCCAGCCCGAAGAGTACAAGTTACCGATGTACAGCCAAGTGGGCAACACGTACTTTGTGGTCAATTACGGCCTCTCCTGCTTGATGGTGTCCCTCATCCATCTGTACTTTTATGTGAGGCGCAAAAGATTCTTGTCGCTGATCGCCTTACTCCTGCATCACAGTCGCGTAGATCTGGGTGACAGACATGCCACAGAGTTTGTCCGAATCTACGCCTTGTTCGTCAGCCAGGTTCTTCTTACCGGAGTGGTGCAAGGCAAGGCCTTTCATCATTCCGGTCTCGAGTGGTGGAGAATAATCGTGCTGACCACCTTTGCCGTCTACAGCTATGTGCTGATCGGTCTGGTGGTGGCCTTGCACTACTGCCTGGTCCGGATCTCGGCCAGCTTATTGCGGATGTACAATGAAGAGTTGAAAGCAGCGATTTGCTCGGACTATATCCTGATAGGGACTCCGTGCTGCCTGCATCTGCGACAGCGAAGTCGATTGCTCTGGGTTTGTCGCCAGAGGATAAACTCTGACTTTGGGCTTGTTCTGTTGGCTATAATGGCTTTCCTGCTGTTTTCGGCACCAGCTGCTCCATTCTTCCTGATAACCATTGTCTTTGAGATGGACGACAGCAACGTGGGAAAGGAGTACTTGTGGCATACGTTGTTCGTCACGCTCCTGTGGAACCTGCCTTACTTTGTGGCCATCCTGATGACCCTGCGCACCGATGAGGTGGGAAAAGAGGTGAGCAAATAGCCCCCCGCCACTGTTCAATGTCATCACGAAATGGGGGTAAATATTGATGCATTAGCTTAGTGTTTTAAGGTCCCTTGAGAGGTGTCATCGATGTTTACAAAACAAAGCACTAAGACCCTGTCCTTCTACATTAAATGATTAGTTGATTGACGCAAACCCAATGCCGCGCAACGCTTTCGGGGAACTGCGGGTTCACCTTCGTACCCTTCAGTGGCTTGGAGTCCTCCGGTTCGACATTGACTTTGACAAGTGTTTGGTGCGAATTGAAGCCTCCGAAGAGCGCAGAGCTCGTTGGTTCATGGCGGGCGTCACAGTGTTCAGCTGCAGCCTGATCTCCTACAGCTGCTGCTACCCGGATCACTTCTTGATGGGCAAGCACAACAAGACGGGCAACTGCTATGCACTGGTTAACTTTCGGTCCTGTTCTTTGGTCACTCTGCTGACGTACATCCAGCTCTACGCTCGACGTTGTCGCTTCGGCAAGCTGCTACAGTCGATGATGCACCTGAACCAGAATTGTCGGAATGACTCCAGCTTCGGCTCTCCCTACATCCTTCATCTGGTTCTGTTTGTGATCTGTATGCTTAACTACGCCCACGGCTACTGGGTGGCTGGCGTCATATGGACCACAATTCCCATTTATCTTCTTCAGTACGGCTTTTCCTACCTCATCCTGGGCCAGGTGGTCGTCCTCTTTGCCTGCTTCCAGCGCATTCTGATCTCAACTCTGAGGCAGTACAACAAAACGCTGCTGGAGAATCTTAAGTCAGGCAAGACAGAGAGCCGGAAATTTCACGAAAACTTTCGCAACTATAACCAGTTGCTGTGGCTGAGCCATGTGGAGATTACCCAGTGTTTTGGCTTAATGTTGCTACCTATAACTGGCTTCGTACTCCTCATAACGCCCTCGGGACCGTTCTTTCTTGTGTCCACCATTTTTGAGGGGCGATTCCGCCAGGCTTGGCGTTTCGTTTTCATGTCCCTAACGTCTGCCCTTTGGAGTCTGCCTTGGGTGATATTACTAGTGCTGGCAATGGGCACCACCAATGTCCAGCAGGAGGTGAGTAATGAAGGACTGGGTGAGGAGTGATCCCTACGAGGATTTCTATAGTACAATATTTTCTTAAAGTAAGTGTTTGATTTCTAACATCCTTGACAATGTTTGAGGCTCCTGTTTATAATATAATCTCCGGGAATCTGTTATTGATTTACTGTCACAGGTCATGTCTACTTTATGAGAATCCTTAAATCCCTTGGGTACTATCCTTTAATTTGTGAAACGTAGTTGCCTAATTTAATAACGTCGGATACATCACCAACCAAATCCAATCAATTACGTGGTTTATATTGACATTTCGCTATCCGGTGAATCAACAATGAAATTGGATACCCATCCGGTTGATTGGTTAGTTCGGAGCGGTCCCTCGACCGCAGCATTATGTCCCCGGTGTGCCGTGACCTGCGACTGTATCTTCGTCTGCTGAACCTCCTGGGCATGATGTGCTGGCACTTTGACTCGGAGCATTGCCAGCTAGTGGCCACGCCCTCGTGTGAGCGTTATGCCCGGACGTATTTGGTCGTAATTCTGGCTGCAACCACAGGTTGCTTCACCTTCGCCCACCTAAATCCGTTGCGGTTCCACATAGCTGTCTACAATCGGACAGGCAACTTCTACGAGACCGTCATATTCCGGAGCACCTGCCTGGTGCTCTTTCTTCTATATGTGATGCTCTATGTGCGCCGGCACCGGCACAGGGAGCTAGTGCAGCACCTGCTGCGTCTCAACCGACGGTGTGTGCAAAGCAGCAGAGACCGCCAGTTCCTGTACAACCTAATCCTTTACGGGGTGCTTTCCGTTGTCTGCTTTGGCAACTACTTTAGCGGATACAGCCGCGCCGGCCTGGCCACTCTTCCGCTGGCCTTGTGCTTGGTTATCTACATTTACGCCTTCCTGGTGCTCTGCCTGCTGCTGGTGTTCTTTGTCTGCCTCAAGCAGATAATGGCCGCCGGTCTGGTTCACTACAATCGTCTGCTTTCCGAGGGTGACCTGGCACAGGGTCTCCGTGGCAGACAAGAGATCCTGGCCGTGTGTGGAGGCGAGTTGAGTGACTGCTTCGGTCAGCTGATGCTGCCCATTGTGGCTTTGGTCCTTCTGATGGCGCCTTCAGGGCCGTTCTACCTCATCAGCACCGTAATGGAGGGCAAGTTTGAATCGAGGGAGTACCTGGCCATGCTATTGATCTCCTCCACTTGGGATGCGCCCTGGATGATCATTTTGGTGATGATGCTGCGCACGAATGGCATAACGGTGGAAGTGAGTGGGATTTGTCGGGATTTTGTTTAAGTTTGAGACGCAACTTGTATAGTTTAAAATTGAAATTATATAACTTTTATACCTATTTGGAATCCCTTTATTTTGCAGGCAAATAAGACCGCAAAGATATTGGCCAAAGTACCAAGAACCGGCACTGGTTTGGATCGAATGGTAAGAGGAATGGATGTCACATTTGTTATTACAGCAAAGCATGTTTAACATATATCATAATTTGCATAAATCAACTAAATATTACAATTTTCCTTCTTAGATTGAGAAATTCCTATTGAAAAATCTTCGACAGCAGCCCATTCTGACGGCCTACGGTTTCTTTGCTTTGGATAAAAGCACCTTGTTCAAGGTACAGTATATAAATAACCCAAAAGTCAGTCAATAATTTCATTTTCCTAACTTCACAGCTCTTTACCGCCATCTTCACGTACATGGTTATACTGGTGCAGTTCAAGGAAATGGAAAACACCACGAAGGCTATTAGCAAATTCTGAATATTTACTTACCGAGTCGTAGGTTAAGCAGCCCGTCGCCTTCGATCTATAGTTTTTGCGCCATTTTCTGTACTCGGCCTTGATCACGGCTGAATGACGTTTCCAGTACTTGCCCTCGAGTACTACGGTCTGTGTGGGGTACATGGAACGAGAGGGCATCAAGAGAGAGATAAGTGAGGAGAGATGGAAGCGGATCGTGTGTGTGTGTACAGCCCGAAACCTTGTTAATTTCCTAATCAAAAGCAAATAAATACTATATGTACTAACTTAATTATGATTAAGCGTAATCTACATTCATTCCCGCCGAGATAACCAAATGGGGAGAGGTAGCGTTCCCGTTCCCATTCCCATTCCCGGGAACCGATCTGTACCTTGCACATTTCACCACCTATTCTGATTCGCGTTCCTCCCAACTAGTAAACCACACAGGCCTCTTTCCTTGCTAACTTGGCTGAGTGAAAACAACCTGTAAACTTGATAAGATAAATCTTTTACTGGGTACAGAGTCAAGTTGAGTTCCGCGATAAGGCGGTATCTACTTGGGGCAGATGGAGAAAAGGGGATATGGTGGGGTTTTGTTGCTTAAATCACAGCAAGATTGCAAGCTATAAAATGGGCGTGTTCGGACCTCGAGAGGCTCTGCCTCCAGTTATACATCTCAAGCAGGGGAATGTACGGTGATAAGCTTATTAGAAGATATCTTTTAAGAGGTGAGAGCACCAAACAAAGAAAGGTTTTTTCTTAATTATTAAGTTAAAACTCTTTAGAAATCGAAAATAACTTAAATGGTTGAATAACTAAACTCTATAATTCTTTACATCACTTAAGCAAACTATTTATATATATATCAATTTTCTATATAAGCTTCTCAGTGGATGAATCATTTTGAAAATTTATAGTTTAAATAAACAGCTACACAATTTTCTTTTCAGTGACGTCAATTCAATTATTTTTCAGTAGAACATACAGATCTAATGGATTTTTGTCTCTATAAAATCACTCTCCTCCTCTACTTAGCTTTGAAATTCATGGCACTTTAGCATAAATTGATGAAATTAAATTTCCAAGTGGAATTACTTTAAGTTAACTCTTTAGAAAACATTCAGGACTGTGATAAGGTTGCTACACTTAGTCATCAAAGACTTTAAAGCATAATAGTTAATTTTTTATATTATTTCATCGGTTCTTTTGAACCAAAAGCGACGCGCAAGGTCGCACATAGGCATTATGATGAAAACAATCGAAAGGTAGCAGCAATAACAACAAAAATGCTATATAGATTCAAGCGAAAGTGGCCAAACGATAAGTTAAATGATTATACATTATGGTACTTAAATTGAATCTCAGTCTATAAATAAAAGTGCCCCAACGATAGGTTAATGATTGGCTAAAAATAACCCCCGCCCAAAGCCAAAGCGTCGCTCTTATCACGTGCTGCTGGCGAGGGTCCCGGGATGGGATGGGTACGACGGATTCGGGAGTGGAGGGACCACACCACGACGACTAGACCAGGGGTCCATTCCATATCTCCTGCTGGCAGTGAATGGCGCACGACAATCGCGCGACGATCACGCCGCGATCGAGTGATGTCTTACTCTCTGGATGGGTGCAACCACCCACCAGGAACGAGGTTTCGGTGGGTCGTGGCCAGTGGAGTGTTTCGGTGATAACTAAATGAGGAGATTCCCATCAACCGTCCGAGGCGTGCGCCACATTCCGCAGGTACTTCGGGTTTATGATCGACCACACGCTTAGATGGCGCGATGCCATTTCGAGTGCCTAAGAATTTCTAATTAATGACTAACACTAGTTCTCTGTATTTGAAAAACAAAATTAATGTCATTTAATATGGTTCGATTCTATTCAAATTAATTACTATAGATTTTTCTAACTTGTGGTAACTATCTTTATAGTATCTAAAGTAAGTAATTTAAGTAAGTATGCTTATTTTAAATTAATCGAAGAAACACAAACAAATTTATTTACCAAAATCAAATATAATATATGAAAATTTTAATTATAAGTGGTGAAGTTTAATAACGAGTTTTCGTTTTGTTTAAACTCATTAAACAAATCATAAAGGGTTTTATTTTGGTTAGTGTGGTATTGTAAATGTTACTGTATTGTAAAAACTTGAATAAAAGTGTAGATATCATACAGATGAAGCGGAAAAACCGACATCTAAATGATTTTAAACGGTATTAAAACCTTACGTTAAAAAATTTAGCAGAAAGTAAATAGTTACGCACTTAACAAATATTTAATATAATTTTTTAAATGTTTTAAACTACGTAATCTTGAAATGAAATATTTCTAAATTTTGAAAGGGCATATACTATTATACAATCCTTAATTACAGAAGATTCTGAACAAGATAGGTAAGTGTACATGATTAAATCAATACAGTGTATTCAACACCTTGAAATATTTATATTGTAGAACAAAATCAGATCTTGAAAGAGATCTAAAGTTAAACTTTTGAAATAATCAAACCCACATATTGGATTTATTTTACCAGCGATCTTGAACTTAGAACTATTATCAGTGATTGAGTTTACACACTAAACTTATACCAAATATAATTACCTAATAAATCTAAATTTTTAAAGCTAAGCTTGTAGGTCAATTTCATTCGAACTGTTAAATGTCTATAATGGCTTAACACTTATGGCTTATGACTCACCTTCTTCTAAACGTTTCAATTTATTTGTACGAGATTTTTTTTTCTAGTTTTTTAAGCACATTCACCCAACAATTAGTATTTGCGTAATGAATTTTTTTTTCGTTAATGTCTAATCGATTACCTGACTAACTGAACACATTTCCCGCTTATTTAGCACTACGTTCACTTGGCAGTTGATACTTACTTGAGGATTACTATGTATGTCAACGTCCAGCGGCGATGCGAATTGACACACCGGGGTTCTGCGCTTTTGTATGACTGCAAAAATGGAAAGCACACAAACACAGTTTAGTACGGAGAACACTCCAAAAAGCGCACAAAAAAAAAGTGATAAGATTCTATGGAGAGGTACATAGATAGAGATAGAGAGTTCCCCCAGAGATGACAACCAGCTAACAGGAACACGTGTGGCAGAGCCACTAACTCTCCCCAACGGGTATCTGGGAGAATTCTGACGTAGCTGCCCACTTAACAATGCAAATAACAATTAAGTCCTGTTCACAAATTGCCATATAAAACACCGCACTGAGAGCGAGTCTAGAACCTAAGCACTCCTAATCTATTTACAAAAGTACCTAACCTTACGTTCTTACTATGGGTATTTCTGGTTTGTTCAAAAACTGGCTAAATTTGGAAAAATCATTAAGTTTTTTTTCATTATTTAATAGAATAAATACTCTACTCTATTTAAAATTTGTATGTTTTTGTATACTTTACTTTAAAGAATAATTCTGTATACATTTTAGAAACCATTTCGATAGGATTTCTTAGTCTTTGTTAAAGAACTACAGGTAATTCTTTCGTTTAATAATTTTCTAGCTAACAATGATAAAATAATGTTGATTTATTTTTAGAGAGACACCCATAAACGGCCGAATTTTTCCACAGACAATTTTGAATTGATAAAAAAAAAGGTAGTCTGCCTGGGAATTTTCAAAACCATTTGTGTTGTCTGAGTTTTGCTTGACGTGTCCAAACGTGCGGATTCAGAGATATTAACTCAACTTTATTAAGATAGCAGACTCATTTTGGCAAACAAAAACCAGTAAAGCCCAAGATTTCTGTATGGACATCATGTTAAGTCATTCAACTCCACATCCTTTTTTTTAATTTTTAAGGCAAATAATATGTGATTATTTGAATTAAATGAGAATTTATGAAAAATACTATTTAAATTCTAATTAAATTTTACAGAGTATGTGGAAAATTGATTTAAAACTTAAATGCTTATATTAATAGCCTTTTTTTATTAGAAATCCTCTTGAATTTTCCATTTCGACATGTTCTTTTATTTAACATATTAGTGGGATTCCCCAAATTTAGCTTTATTTCCAACTTTTAATGCAACAATAATAAACGTACTACAAAATGTGTAAAGTGTAAAAGGTCAAAACCCTATTAGGCAAGTTTGAGTCACAAAATAAATGAAATCAGCATAAAACGTGGGAAAACTAGAATAATACCTTCCCTTTTTTGATCATTAATGAAGCCTAAAAAGTTGACAAAACTCTTGTAAAATGTATCCTATGATAGCCAGACAATTGCAGAGAATAAAGTATAAATATTTGTGACTGTGTTCCTTATAAATAAACATGAAATTTTCCATTTGCCTCTCCCGATGTCGTTCCGTTGTCGCCGACATCTATTAGAGCGCAGAGATAATCGCTCGACACGATGATGGCTTGTAAAGCAGCGCTGCTGCTACACGTTCTGATGATGTAACGGAAAATTTTTGAAAATAATATCAGCAGCAGCAGAAACAGCAGTAAAAGGTAGCAAATGGACAGCCAAAATCCGAATTGACATGTATTAACTGTGCGCGTTTCTGCCCGAGGTTCTTTCTGAACTTCGCCTCCTTTGTCTGGGGCTCTAACTCCAAGTTGCTAATCAATGGAAACACTTTAGACTGACCACGATCCAGACCATGGGAAAACTGCGGGTCTCCGTCTAGACGGGCAACTATAACGTACGCAACTAGTCAAGGGAATCATATGTTCCCGTCTCTTAATTAGGCTGTAGTAGTAGCAGGTCCAAAAACAAATCCCATGAAATTCAAATGAAATGACAATCGGCGAAGAGAGAGCCCCAGACTCTGATAAGGGACGCCCTGATAACAAACGAGGGCAGCAAAGCGTACGAGCCAGCGATGCCCGCCTGGCAACGTCGGTCATCCGGACATCCCTCCGTCCAGCCGCGGAGATCCATTCATCTGCCACAAACCAGTTGACAACTCTCTCGGGCTTCAGCGGTCACTGCTCGTTTTTTTGGCATGAGCGGGAAGGCAGATAGCTTGTCGCCGTTGCCGTCTCCGTCGCTGTGCTTTGAAAGCTTGGGCCTATCGCTGCCGCTCTACGATTCGCTCACCTATCCGCTCACCTATCCGCTCTACATTGTGTTTGCTAGCTGGGGCTTTTGCACGTGCCGCGCTTCTCAAGGAAATATAAACATTAAAGTGGCCTATAATTCGGTTTGGAATATTTTACCAATGCCGACCGCGGTCAATCGGAGAACCAATGCCAATAACAAACATGTGGAAAACTTCTGCCGAGAGCCGCCTCAAGTGCTTTAACTAAGTTATCGGAGAAGGGGTCATCCTATCAGATTGTTTACAATGGCAAACAAATTTTTGTTAATTATATATTGGGGGTGAAATCAAGTCATATTCAAATGTAATTGAATTAGGTTTTTAAAAAGGGGTAAAGTCACCTTTATTTGCATAGATTAAAGGTTTCTAAACAAAATTGTTCATCGTTGCAAGTTGGCAAACGAAAGATACTTGCTTTTCTTATTGTTAAATAGCAGTTTGAAATTCATAATGCAGAATTTGGTAAAAGTAAAGATAGTAACATTATAGAACCTTTATTATCAAAGATCTATTATTAACCAGTATAAGCAATTTAAAATATGAACAAGAAAAACTAGTGTGGCAAATCCTAATCCTATCCTAAAGATACTTAACAAATTTATTTGGAACAAAATGCTATCTTTATTTTGTATAGACTTGGGTACTGACTGTGAACAAGGAGTATACAAAGTTTCAACTTCAATAATATATATTTAATAACAAAAATAAAGACTTTTAAAACCTATCTCCCCAAATAAACTCTCCTATTTTTAATACAAAAGTTATTTGGCAATTAATAATGATTTGGCTATTCGTGTTAACTAACGCTTTTAAAATATTTTAAAAAAACCCTAGAAATGTATGTCAATGACTTCATTGATATAAAAATAGTGAAAATCTCTACTCGAAATATGCACACCCATTGCAAAAATCTGTAAAATTGCATGGCACTCACTTAGCTGTTTAAATGCTATTATTTATTACTTAATTTCGAGACCCGCGGAAATTCATTTCCCACTCAAGAGAATTACTTCACAAGCTAAAAATATCACTCACATTGCATGTGCCAGCAGCGCCAGATGACGTTGTTGAGACGGATTTTGTCCTTCCAACGCAGTCGTACACCTTTGAAATGATTCCATTTGGGGGAGGTGAGTTTTTGACTGTAAGTAAAAAAGATAGAATATAAATAATATTAGAGAAAATATAATAAACAATTAAAAAATATGATTCCATCTCTCCTACTATGATATCGCTGCGTATCAGCTTACAATAAATTAATCGATTTTATTTATAAATATGTAAACAGTGCGCAGATTGTGGTCTAAAAATAAAGGGACCCCGTAACCCCAACAGAGGCGCTATCTCTGGGAAATCAGCCTGTTTGTGCACATCTGTGTGTGCACGCCACTATATATATATAACAACTGTCATAATCCTGCTTTCCCAATCCCAAGTATTCCCAGCCCAGAGGATTACCAATGGGATTGCACTTGGCCAAAAACAATTAGGGGATAAATATATCGCCCATGGGAATGAATGCCTTTAATAAACAACCAAACCAAGCAATCATTTTCAGTCAGATATCCGATATGTTGTTGTTGTCACTGTTGATTTAGCATTGTTATTGTTTGCGCTATTATCATAGCTGATGATTCAGTAGAAATTATAAAGCAAACATCAGGTAAATAGCTGTCAGTTGCTGCTATTCTCGGACCCCGGGAGGGAGCACTGAATTGCACAACCGAGAGCAGTTAGTTGTGGGATGATAGGTTCCTCCTCCCTCCTCCATTCAGATACCACTCTATCTATTGACGTTGCCGCTGGGCTATGATTAACTTCCTGTATTGACCAAGTTATGACACGAGGCATTGGCACAAATCCAGTTTTTTTTTACACTCTCCGCAAATGTGCCGAATTCTAAGGGAGGAATTGATAATTCTGATGCTGCGTCACCACATTTCACAACACCGAATGGTCACCCTCTGTCTGCGGCATTAAGGCATAAATCTCTTGACAATGTCTACATTTTGAATGCCTGCATTTGTATTCGGGTTAATGGAATTGTAAATTTCGGTTTTCGTCTGTCTCGAAAAAACGAGTTATCAAAGTTGGTTGATTGTTAGGGAACTAATAAGGTATTAACTAGATTTCTTATTATATGTTTTTAAGCCAAAGAAGGTCAAGAATCAATAGAACATAAAGTTAGATAGATAAAAATGTCTCCGAGTGAAGGAAAACTACACATTCCTTGAGTGCTAATGGGGATAATATCGGAGTTACAGATAAATACACATTCCTTGTGGATCATTTTGTGAAACATAATGAAAGAGCATTCAGGGATCAGCTTACTTAATGCATTCTAATACTACCTTAACTTGTTTTTCATAATAATGCAAGCAAGAAATTTGTTCGCTGACTTAAACAGGTTATTGGTAAAAGAATTCCCCGAATTTGACGTTAGAAGAAGGCGCCAAGTCTGCTTGACTTCACTTTTACCCTAAACTAAATCGCTAATTAAATATCCCTTCGATGTCTTTGTAATCTAAACACTTTTAGTAACTAATCTAACGACTTGTGGGGGCCCGTTCAGGTTTAATAACTATTCTTTCAACCCACGACAGCTTTTGCCGCGCTATTTGCGCATTATCTAATAGCTTAATATTACCCCACCGCGCAGTTTGTTTAGCAAAAACCACAACAACAACAACAGCAACAACAATTAGCGAAATAAAACAAAACAGACCTGAATGAGAGTCCTGAACAAATGCTGGCGCTGATAAGCGCCATCGCACACAGTACTTCTGACTGATAAGGCCAAAGGGTCCCATAAAAAATCGCTACACCGCAGGCCAGGCAGACGTATTGTTAACAGCTAAAGAAGCTGAAATCGGTAGGCGGACCAGAAAGTACCGGCTACACGAGTTAAAAATAGATCGAACAGACGAAAGCGTCTCGTACGATGTTCAGCGATGACTAAACCGCTCAATGAACCAAATATGGTAGACTCGAAATACCAATAACAATAATGGAACAAGAACTTTAGCTTGTTCCAAATGTGACGTACGACTACTGAATATTATTTACACAATTGATACTCTGTTTACTGGTTTAAAGTTACAACGATAAGGGCATTGGTATTTAGAGCAGGTATATTTATAAGTTAGAAGTTTAATATCTTTGAACTATTTATGAGGATTTAATTACTGGTCAAAGAAATGCTAAAACCTGACAAAAGAAAAGAGCCAGATAGAGTTTGCGAGCGAACAATCTTCATGTGCGTCCCAAAATCATGAAATTGTTGTTGCAAGCTCGAGGACGTTAAGATGTGCGTCTCTTTGACCCCAAATTTCAGTAGCATTGTTTTTGTAAAATAATCCAAAGATTGCCCATCTGGGCTTAAATGTAAAGTTTGTAGAAAAGCATAAATATATATGCAACCAAGTCCAATAATCTTTCTCTATAATTTTCAACTGGTTCAAGTCACCACCTAATTGTAATCGCGTTTAATATTGAAGCCAGAAATCCATAGAGTTTTCAAATCTCTTTAAAAAAAATATGTCAAAATGTATTGCACACTTTAAGATACCGTTCAAAAGGATTTAAAATTTAGAATTTTAATTGATTATCTGTTATTCCTGCTCCTAATTTAATTAACTTTTTTTACATTAACTTTACAAAATAGAATTTTATGTATTCAAGTTCTATCAAATCTATCTAAAACAAAGTGTAATATTCCTTAAAGAATTATCTATAGAAATCCTAATTTAAATACCAAGTTTTTAGTTTCTAAAAATATTATTGAATTTGAAAGCGTAAATGGTTGGTAATTACTATATATTCTTTGTTGAGAAATCTAACCAAGTAAAAAAATCATACCTAAATTAAAATAAAAAAGAATTAAAAAGCAATAGTTGGCATTTTATTGGGCGCCCTATATGCGCCAATTGGCTGTGCCAGGTAAATATATGTACTCAGGTGAAAACGGTTCAGAATCATTTCGATATCGCTGTGTCCATTACTCTGGGTATTATTTTCGCAATGATTGCGCTGGCGTTTGCAGAAACGGGAGAAGCACCGCCCCGAAAGGAGGAGGAGGGGCGGGAGGAGGAAGGTGGACGAGCGATTAAGGCGAAGTTTGGGTCCAAAGTAACCCGAGCAGCGACGTCGCGTCGCAACATGTGCCGCGCGATTATGCGACCGAAGCGGTCCGTCCCAGCTTTTTTGGTTGCTGGATTTTCGTTGGCCAGTTTTTTGTTTTTTTTTTTTTTTTGGCGGCTATCACGCGCGGAACGCGTGAACGAGCGGGAAACTACATTTCTTTCGTTTTCTTTCGGCGGGCACGTGTCGGCAGCAGACTCACCTGTAGGCAAGGTTCATGCACTTGAACAGCTTGGTCAGCGAGGTCTCGATCTCCAGATGGGAGGTGATCAGGCCCATGCTGCTCTCGTCGCACTCCTGGTCCATCCGGTTGAAGTGGGCCACCGTCTGCGGCACGTACAGCTGGACGTCGCGGCAGGTGTTGGCCGGCTCGCCGGCCTTGTCGAGACTGGGATCCTCGGGATCGAGCATCTTTACCTCGCCGTCATCCTCGAGGTCGTCCTGCGCCTCCTCGGCCTCGAAGTGCGACACCATGAACTGGCCCGAGTGTATGGATTCCCGCTCCGACTCGGCAGCGGCGGCTGCTGCCGCTCCAGATCCTCCAGCTCCAGCTCCAGCTCCAGCTCCTCCATATTGCAGGTGAGGGAAGATGGATTGCTGCGGGATTTGCTGCGGGATCAGCTGCTGCTGCTGCTGCTGCGGAAGTGACTGCTGCTGCTGGTGGGGAAACATCTGGCTTGTGCGTTGATAACTCTCGTATTTGTTCAGCATCATTTTTGGGGGGGAATTCGCGGGGATGTCTATGCAAATACTTCACTTTTGGCTTTTATTGGTCGTGACGGGGCACATTTAATGGTTTTTTAATGTCTCTCTCTCTCTCTGGCAATTAACTGCTGGCACTGGCCCTTTTTCCGACTGTCTGGGGATTTTCCATCGCTCCGAAAGCGGCTCGCGGGTCAAATGGTAGCTGATAGAGCTGAGATTGGTACGAAAATATTTATCGTGATTTACCGGACATTAGCACATTTATTAATAATATACACTGAAGCGAGCTGCTGGCCACTAATTAAATTGCTAATTGGCGCGGTTCTTTAACGAATCAATCGTTGGTCGATTCGATCTCGACACCTTGCGTTTTCCTAGCTTTCTGCGGTCCCTACACCTGCTCCGCTCGGCGGCTTTTCCGGCCAACAACACGCCCCGCTTTTGCCGTTAACTGCGTCACAACGCGAAGCACACACAATAATAACAATATTAATCGCGCGCGTAGGAGCGCCGCAGAGGGACGTCGTGGACGTCAGAGAGCGAGACGTCAGTAGCCGCGCGGGCAATTGCTGATAATGGAAACTCAATTGCTGGTCGATCGACAAAACGCCCGAACAGCACGCGCGGATCGGCTTGTGGCAAGCGGTGGGAGGCGGCAAAGAATGGCGGAGGAGTGCGAAAAAAAGCGAGCTTCCATTCCATTCCAAAAACAGAACTGATCGAAGAACCTAGCTGGAAAGCGGGCGAAACCTGTGCGCGCCGCACACAACCAAAACATTGAACAGCTGACGCGAGCTCTCTCTCTCTCTCTCTGTCTCTCTTTTGCGCTCCCTCTTTGCTTATCAGCACGGGAATGAAGGAATGCGAGGAAGAGCGAGCGAGCTGGCACACGCACACACCCATACAGCCGTACTTAAGGCCAAACAAAGGTGCTTCTATTGTTGGCTTCCTGCGGAAAAGCAAAACAAACCAGGAACTTGGGCCAGCGATTCCCTTCTTCAACCTTGGCCGCTCCAAATTCCAGGTTCCGCTCCCCGGGAGCCAACTCTGCGTTTGCACTTTTGACCTCTGGGACTCTGCCTCCGTTTTTCTATTGCCTACACACACACACGCGCACGCTGCGTTGGGGGCTCAACTGCAGCTGCCCCCAAGAAACCGAGCGCCGAGGAGTTCGCACCCACACACCCACAACGCACACGGCAACGAGACGCACCGACGACGCACACTCGCGCACTTGAAAGCTGCTACGTAGTTTAATTACAATTTAACACATATTAAGTAAATGCGAGGAGCGAGCCCTCGCCCTCCCACCAGGGTTGTCAAGGTTTTGGTTGGCGCTGATAAACACCGAAGAGTGCCTAAAAATGGCCAAATATGAGCGCAGTTGTGAGAGGGGAACACCGAAAATGGAGTGTTATTAAATTGCCTCTATCGGGAATTCTGGATTATTAAGTAACTATAAATGTACAACTATTTTAAAATTGGGTTTATTATTAGTGAATTTATTAGTGCACCTGGTAACTCAGAAAATGAAGTCGATATCCCGCCATTTCAAAAACAATCGATAGTGTCTGTATCGATATATCGCCAAAAACAAAGGATTTAAAAAAAAATTAAGAACTTCAAATAGTTAATAACCGATTATTTTTTTACCTTTTATTTATTAAATAAACACATTTGGAGATCTTAAATCTAAAAAATATAACAAATTAAAGGATACTATCGCGTAACAATCAACGTTTAGTGTAAAGTAATGTATGTATTTTACAATGTCATTTTTGGAATCAAACTTATGCAATAGGTGGCGCTTAATAACGATCATTCTAATAAAATAAGAAATATTTAATAAAATGGATTAATACATAGATTAGAATGTGTTTTTGTACCATTTATGTATGTTACTAGTTTTCCTACATTTTAATTTTAAGAAGAATTCACAAATAGTCAATTTGTTGCTTTTAAATACTTCCAATTGGAGAGAAAAATATAAATAAATGTGTTAAAAAATTTGCTTAGATTTATTTTTAGTATTTGGAATAGAAATAAACTAATATTAAGTTAAAAACTAAGCTCGTCCAATTGTCAACCTAAAGTTGCCTTGAGAGCACCTTAATTGTAATTTTTTATAAATAATACTGCCTTAATGACGTTTTTATTGAGTGTTTGTAATACAGACAAAAAAAAAAAAAAAACGTCTTGAAATACAAACTTCGGCGTGCCGAAGTTAGCTTCCTTTCTTGTTACAATTTAATCCTTAGTTTCCCAAGCACTGGCAGCAGGTGCCTTGGACTAAGTTCTGGACAAAATACAAAAACCAAATTCAAAAAGGATTAATATGTGGAATAATACAAAACAAATTAAATAAAATATTTTCATTAATACATGCGTGTATTTAGGTACAAATTTACTAACAAATTAAAATCCATCGCTGGAAAGATACACAACTTTCCATTATTAGCATCGCCCCGACTATAAAAAATGCAAAGCTGATTCAACTTAATCCTTGAAAGGCGGCAGTCCGAATTGCTCCGGTTTAAAATCTTCGAGGGATCTCAGCACCTGTGTGGCGTGGGAGCACTTTTCCTTCGGCATCCGCGGATCGGGAACCATGACCACCTGCATGCCGGCACTTATGCCAGCGGTAACTCCATTGGGGGAGTCCTCAAAAACCAGACAATCGGATGCAGCGGGTGGGACGTCGAACCTGGCAGCAGCCACCAGAAAGATATCAGGGGCAGGCTTGCCATTGGCCACCTCCTTATCGCTGGAGCCGCACACTTTGTGATTGAAAAGACGGAACAGCTCCCGATGATCGGTGGTCTTTAGCTCCATCATGTAGAGGCCGGAGCTGGTGGCCAAGGCAAATGGCGTTTTGGTGGCATGGAGGTGACGTAGAAGCCGCTCAGCACCTAGAATGGGTTAAAGAAAACAATGAATTAACTGTTTTGTTGGAAAAAACTAATAATAGGATAGGTTTCTGGTTTATAGGAGGTATTTTTAAGGGATTTCCTGTTCCTAGTGGCTAACCTTCCAGCAGGGGAACGTAGTTAATGGCTCTTTACGCTGATCTCTGATCCAAGTTTCTAGAAGAAGTCAGTACCTGGCATCAACTGGGAGTGCAGCATCAGTTTTTCGGTGTTAACCTGTTGCCGCTTGGCCCACTCTTCCCAGGATATGGGCAGGTCATAATGCTGAACAATAAACTCAGCCAAGGCTCTGGTCTGCAGGCCCATAACCTGTTCCTTGACATCGAACGTGAATGTCTTGCCGTAATCATCGAGTATCATTTGCATGGCCTCCGAGTAGAGGCGCTCCGTGTCTGTTTGGATTTCAAATTTATATAAATAATTACTTTATAAGTATGAATAACATTAATTAACTTACCTAATAAAAGACCATCCATGTCAAAGATGCAGTGGGTAACTTTTTTGAATTGACTCTCCATCTCTTTGACCTCCAGACCGACCTTAATTAGTTATCTAATAATAAAGATAGGGAGAGGCCTTAGATTATTTCATCATTTGCTGGACAAGCCAAGCGTTTTCGGATTTATCCAAAGGAATGTTGATTTAATGATACATATTAATAGATGTGTTTGGAACAAGAATGATCCAAAGATGGTGTCAAGATCTGGACTATTTGTAAAAATGACCTTGACCTACTTGGAATCTGCTTCCGCGGTCTGCCTCTGCGTAGTGCAAAAAAAAATGTGTTTACTAAACACAGCTGATAAGGCTGCAACAAAAACTAGAGGTGGGCAAACACCGATGTTTTTATCGTGTTTTTAATTTACTTAAAAAATAAAATGAACCATAAAACTATTTATTACATTTATTTTAAGGCAACAAAACGAGTTTACTAATTTTTAAAACCTGTTTTTCTTCTGGGGAAACAGTAAAGTCTGCGTATATCGACGTTTGCCCATCTCTAGCATACTGAACTTATCGCGCGAATTTTAAATTGTGGAAAAAAACTTATTGATAAGACAATTAATGCAAAAAAATGAATGAAAAACAACTTTTTATAAAAATATTATGGCAAAAAATTAAATGGAGAAATCTTATTAACAAAAAAATTTATGCAAAAAATTAAATGGAAAAAACTTAATAAAAAATATTAAATTGAAAAAACATTAATAAAAAAATTAATGCAAAAATCAATTTAAAAAAATATTAATAATAAAAAATCAAAAGAAAAAAACTTATTAATAAAAGAATTAATGAAAAAACTTATTATTAAAAAAATTTAATGAAAAAAAGGTATTAATAGGAAAATTAATGTAAAAAATTAAATAGAAAAAACTTATTAATATAAAAATAAGGCAAAAAATTAAATGAAAAAACTTATTAATAAAAAATTTAATGCAGAAATCCAATGAAAAAAACTTATAAATAAATGAAGTAGTGAAGAAAAACGTATTATTAAAAAAATGAAATGGAAAAAACGTATTAATAAAACTATTAATGCAAAAAATTAAATGGAAATGGAAAAAACGTATTAAGAAGTGCAAAAAAACTCCTTTAAAAAAAACCTAATAGGTTTTTGTTCATTATTTAAAATACGTTCTTTTATCCCAATAAATACTTTATAATAAATTCTTAATTTTCTCATTTTCAATCTATATTATAAACCCCATCTCAAAACCAAAATTAAAAGAACAACTCCCTCATCTATTTGCACAAATTATTTGTATATTAAGTAACATTTAGGCTTAAGACCCTTTTGCAGGTAAGTAGGTACACAAAATTCCGGTATTAGCGTCGCCTTGGCTACAAAATAGAGTAAATCCGAATCATTAAGCTCATATTTTTTAATCCGTAAACGGCGGCAGTCCGAACTGCTCCGGCTTGAAGTCGGCGAGGGAGCGCAACACCTGCGTGGCGTGGGAGCAACGCTCCTCGGAGAGTCGCGGATCCGGGACCATGACCACCTGCATGCCGGCACTATTGGCCGCTGTGACACCATTCGGAGAATCCTCAAACACGAGACAATCGCCGGCATTGGCTGGCTTTGAGAATCTGCTGGCGGCCACCAGGAAAATGTCCGGAGCGGGCTTGCCGTTGGCCACCTCCTTGTCGGTGGAGCCGCAGACCTTGTGATTGAAGAGAGCAAATAGTTCCTGGTGATACGTGGCCTTCAGCTCGACCATGTCGGCTCCCGAGCTGGTGGCCAAAGCGAAAGGCACTTTGTTGGCATGCAGATGACGCAAAAGGCGCTCAGCACCTGAAATTAAAAGCAAAATATAATTAGAAACTTGTAACAGGAAGGAGAAGGTTTCTGCTTAGCAGGAAGTATTTATAAGGATATAAAGAAGCGTCGTGTCGTGGTCGTAGTGGTCGTAGGTGGTTGCTAACCTTCCAGCAGGGGAACATGGGCGAGCCGCTCGTGGCACATTTGGTTGTAGCGCTTGAGGAAATCGGACGTTGTGATGGGCAGCTTGCACTCGGTGATGGCTATCTCCGCCGATCGCTGCTCCGTGGTGCCCATGACCCGAAACCGTGTGGCCTCCGGATAGGGACGGCCGAAGGAGGCGGCTATTTGCCGCGTTACCTCCTCGTATATTCTTTCCGTGTCTGAAAAAAGGGGATACGGGCATTAGTACCTGGCATCAACTGGGCATTCCGCATCAGTTTCTCGGCATATGTGCGCTGCAGCTTAGCGTATTCCTCGCAGGTCATTGGCAGCTCGTAATGCTTGACCATAAACGCTGACAATGGGCCCGTCTGTAGGCCCATCAACTGTTCCTTCACATCGAACGTGAACGTCTTGCCATACGGATCGAGTATCATTTGCATGGCCTCCGAGTAGAGACGTTCCGTGTCTGTGTGTTCAGCATGTCAGCAGTTAGAGAAGAGAACATCGTTTAAAGCATCCAAAAAGGGACTTTAACTCACCGAGTAAAAGGCCATCCATGTCAAAGATGCAGTGCGTCACATTTCTCAGTACTTTGTTGGCCATTTCTCCGCGCTATCCTAATCCCTCTGGCAGTTAGTTATGTAATCGTACGGCGTCAGGTGTTGCCTGTAACACGAAGGCTCTAATTAATTTCATCACTTCCTGGACATTCCTCGTCATATTTCGCATCTCTCTTAAAAGATGTTTTATTTATTTCCTTGGTTTATTGCTCTCTGTTTGTTGGTGTCCTTGACCCAAGGACGTCTCATAAAGGACGAGAGTCGGGTCATAGATAAGGGGTATCCCCAACTGGGTGACCTTGACCTACACGTAATCTCTATGCTTCCTGCTTCCGTTTGTAAATTTTCCGTTGTAGTTTTCCGCTTTCGACGCTGCGCGAGCTTTTTGTACGGTAAGTATGACCGTGGTTCAAGTTGCAAAAAAATGTCCGAGTGCTGAGAATGTTCTAATGGGGAAAGATTTGCAAAATCTGGTCTCACACTGTCGGGAGAATATACTTTAATTTTTGGTGAATTTTAAATGTAATTCTTTGTTAGTTTTAAAGAGATTTAAGCAGTTTAAAAATGAGTTACAAGCAACAGAAAATAGCTCTTCAATTATAACTTAAATCGGATAAATATATGCAATGTTTTCTCCATGAACTTTTTCAAATTATATTTTAAATTTTTGTTTATTTTGAGGTTTTTGTGAAATAACTCTTTAATCAGAACTTAAAACGGATAAATAGGCACATAATTTTTTCTATGAACTTTTAAAAATCATATTTAAAATTTGTGTTTATTTAGAAGTTCTTGTAGAATTATTTATTATTACTATTATTGAGGGGAAACTTCATAAAATAAATAACAACTTTTTTCATAGAGCTTAAAAAATATTGGAAAATAATCTCAACAAGTGGGTAGATTTGAACGAATTGTCTTTTAAGTAGAAAAATAATTATTATAATGAACAAAAAATCTATAAAAACGTTTTTCATGAAGAGCTGAAAAAATATTTTCAGAATGATCTCAACCATGATAGAATTACGTATAGTATGATTGTATCATGATCTCAACAAGTGAACGAAATGTCTTTTAAATAAATAAATAATATTTTGCTAACTTGACTGAAGTTTTTTAAATACTGAAAAATATTATTATATTAAATGAACAAAAAGCTGTATAAACAGCATACAAAATCCAAGAACCTTTTAAAATTTAAAAACAAAACTCAGGAAAGTTAAAATTTAAATACTTTTTTTTACAAAAGGATCTTTAAACAGAATACAAAATCAAAGAACCCTTTAAAATTCACAAAACTCGGCAAAGTTTTAATTAAATAACTTTCTCAAGGCTTCCCTAAAAAGAACCCTTATACATCCCACCAAACATTATAAACTTTCTACTTCCTATTAAACATTTTAAATATTTCTTAAAGACTTCAATTAACCAACACAGTTTGTGGGAATAGCAAATCTTGTTTTTCTTTTAAATTTATTAAAAAACAAATACATTTTTGATGGTCGAATGTAGTCCATTTGCTTGTGTTTTTTTTCTGTAGATGTGGAATCTGCAAAGGAAGACATTTTACAATCAGGATTATGCTTAAACAAAAAGCAAGCTAATGCTTTATATAGTTTCTATAAATTCCGAACCGAAACTCACCTTAACTTAGGCGCTTAGCAAGCACACACCGCCAGCCTTCTTGATCTTGTCCTCGGCCTTCTTCGAGAAGTACTTGGCCTTGACGATGACGGGGCGGGCGGGCAGGTGACCACGTCCCAGCAGCTTGTAGTAGCCCTAAAAGAAGGAAAAAACAATGATTAACAACAGTCTTAAAAGCAAGTTAAGTTTATCAAAATGTGAATAGTTTCTGGCTTTTGATCTGAAAGGCTGTTCTCTACACGGGGAGAGCAATTGTACGGTCGCATTCTGTCCGCCCATCGCCTTGGGTGTCTCTTCATCTTAAAAAGCAGCAACAAAAATCACATAGAGTCACGTAGAAACTTACGAATTTCACCAAATCGATGACGGGAGCCTTGGTGCTCTTCTCCTTCTCCAGTTCGGCGAATTTCTCGGCTCCAACCAGGGACCAGAGCTTGTCCAGATTGATCTCCGGGCGGAACTTGTGCTGGCGACGCAAGTGGAAGTTCCTCATGCCGACCTTGCCAAAGTAACCGGGATGGTATTTGTCAAAGTTGATGCGATGGTGGTGCATGCCACCGGCGTTACCGCGACCTCCCGGATGCTTGCGGTGCTTGCCGATACGGCCGTGACCGTGGCTCACGTGACCGCGCAGCTTTCTGGTCTTCTTCCTCTTGATATTCGACTGTAAAAGATTACAAGAAAAACGTGTTAAAATTACAAATCTTTCAATACACGTGCCACAGCTGAGCGGCAGCGGCGGGGGAGGTTATGTTTACGTTGCCGCCGTCGCTTGCGCTGTCCCATTGCTCACTTTCACATCGTGCTCGTTACGCAGGCTAGCTGCGGCACAGTTAGCTGACTTTAGTTTTCATGTGGGGGCGTTTGATAGGCCCTTAAAGAACATTTTAACTGCACCACAACACACCGACGTCCACTCACCATCTTCAGAAATTCGGGAAAGAAAGAAGTGAGCAAAGTTGGCTGCGCTTCCGGGCAGGCATAAGGGTGCTGTTAGGCGCAAAGTAGTGTGCTGTTAGGGGAAAATACTGTGCTGTTAAGGGCAAACAGTGGATGCATTCAGCATGATTACATGATTACTGATCACAGATGGATTTGTATTGATAGTTCTCTTGATCGCGTATGATCACTGATCATGATGCAAGATTTTTTCCAACATGATCAGCAAAAAAGTAGCTTAAAAATAAAACGTTACATTGTAGCGATACTGATAAAATTTATCGATAGTTAAAGTATCGAAAGAGAACACAAACAAAGAATATATAAATTATTAGTCATAAATAAGTGGGATTTTTAAATATTAATAATTGTATTATTTGATTTTTATTTATTTTAATTATAACTAATTATTTATTTTTGAATAATATTAACTTTATTATTTCATATTTATTTATTTTACTATTTTAGTTATAATAAATTAATTATTATTTATTTATTTCATTAAAATATCGTTTTTTTTACAGCCACGAATAATAATTGCAGGAGAAATAAACGATAATAACGTAAAGAAATAAAAGTAACAACCATACTTTTCAAGGAGAGGAGACGTCGCATATCGTAAATAAACTATTTTATAAGGTTTCTGGCTAAAAATTACTGCTGAGACTATTTAAAGAATATTTTAAAGGGTCGATAGGTGCTTTTTAGGTATACGAACCTTTGGTCAATTTCAATATTTTTATAAACGAAATCAAATATTTGTTGGCGGAAAGCTGTAATAATAATAGTTTCTCAGCTAGTTATTTTTACAACTGCGTAATGTATTATACGCGTTCAGCAGCACACTTTTGATCACTGATCAGTTTTCATCTTACTCTGCTGAACGCACCCATTGTGCTATTGTAGAGATTTCAAGTGCTGTTAGGGTAATGTGACCATGTTATACTGCTGAACGCGGCCAAAGTGCTGTTACGGAAAATCCAACGTGCTGTTAAACGTAAACTCAGCTGTTATACTGTTCTGTTAAGCGCAATATGTAATTAAAAAATGTTTACTTTTATATTTTCTTTATTTTGTATTAATAATATTTAACAGATTAAATTTCCTCAACAAGACGGAAGCGCTGATGCTGCTTCTCGGGCACAACATTAAAAAACTTCTTGTAGATGGTCTGATCCTGGCGTCCGGCGTAGTTCCTCTGAATCCAGGTGTGGTCCCAATTGGGATCGATTGGCTCGCAGGTCACATACACCTTCCCATGCTCCATGGCAAACAGGGTTCCATTTCGGCCAAAGCCAACCTTTGGAACAAATATAATTAAAAAATCATGAAAATTTAATAATTTTTAGAGCAAAGAATACTCACATTCAAGCCCGGATGAAAGCGCGTAGTGAGCTGTGTTGCCAGGATGGTGCCCTCGGAGACATGGTGTCCGTCCTGGACGCGCCATCCGCGGTGTTTTGGTCTCGGATGCCCCTTCTTGTTTCGCGTGCTGCCGCCGGTTTTCTTGCTGGCATTCCGAATGGTGGCTGTAATTTGAAATTTGCAATTAATTCTACCTTTTTCTGACACAAATACATACTTATCAGTGGCTGGTCCACCTTCAGACACTGCATTGTCAGCTTTTGCATTATATTAAACGACATTTTTGTGATTTTGTATACAAAAAATATAACGAGGTTTATTTTGTTTATGCAATTTCTATAAGACAGTGTGACCAGATAGGAAAAACTTACACGTTAACATGCTGTTAACCGTATGTTGAGAAATGTTAACATTCTGTTAACTCAATGTTAATAATTCCACCCCTTGGTATTTTTAAAATTTACCACCACGGTCACACTGCTATTTACACGCCCAAAAAATTTAATAAATTTATAACGCTCTTTGAAAATTCCCTAATAAACGATGAGAAATCTTGAGAAATGCGCCCTGGCCGTGGTCCTGCTCTGCTGTCTGCTGCAAGTGGGTGAGTTTTTTATCCGAAAAATGGCCACTGCGCCGGCGCAACCAGCATAAAACTAACATTTTGTGTTTTTCCAAAGGCCAAGCCATCAAATGCTGGGATTGCCGCAGCGACAACGATCCAAAATGCGGAGATCCCTTCGACAATAGCACACTGGCGATCACGGACTGCCAGCAGGCGCCGGAGCTGGAGCACCTGAAGGGCGTGCGGCCGACAATGTGCCGCAAAATCCGGCAGAAGGTCCACGGGGAGTGGCGCTACTTTCGGAGCTGTGCGTACATGGGCGAGCCCGGAATTGAGGGCGACGAGCGCTTCTGTCTGATGCGTACCGGCAGCTACAACATCTTCATGGAGTACTGTACGTGCAACAGCAAGGATGGCTGCAATTCGGCAGGAATCCATCGCCTCGGCTGGCTGGGCGCTCTGTGTGGCACTTTGGTGTCTGTGTTTATAGCGCACATCCTGCGGCAATAGTTGGAACGGGAACTATTGACTTCCGTAGCCAATTTCAGGCCTGTCTTGGCTCGAAGAAGGGAATGTATTAAGTTATTGCTGAAGATATTCCAAGAAATTCTTTTCTCATGAGAAAATCTTAAAAAAAACCAGCAATATCCTATTTTTTGAGCCTCGACACTCTTTTCTCTTTGCAATTCAAGTGCCTTTTCTGTAAACAAACTCGACTTTTATTTGTAACTTAAACCAAGGAAAACAATTTCCGTCCAGATGAATCTTACGCACACGACATTCCACATATCTCTTAAGCTCAATGTTGTAATCTCCTTTATTTTGTGTCTTTTAAAACTATATCTTTATATATATATATTTTGTAATGTGTGTTTTATACAAAGAAAATGCCTAGTTTTTATAACGCTTACAAGTTTTTATTGTAACGCCAAGGACAAGTAGAAACATTTTGTAATTGAAATAAACGATTTATACACAATTATAAGATTATTATTAAGAGGAAATTGAGACAAGAAAGCGGAAACTTCCAATAGATAAATTAAATTTGATCATTTTCCCCCCTTTTCTTACCAAACTCGACACTTTTCTTTTAAATTCAAGAGCTTAGATGCTGGACAGTTGAAAATCTCACCAAATTTAGGCAAATTCCTCACTGCCAGATTGAGACGCACCTCATCCTCGTCCGCTGGCCCGTAATCCAGATACTTGGCATCACCCATAAACCACTGGGAAACGCTGAGCAGGAATAGCTGCTCCAGTGGCTTCTCAGTGAAGCCTTTAAGCTTCCCATCAAACTGTGAGTTCTCTCCGAAGTAAGCATCATAGGCTATCCCCAAGCTGACCACATCGATCACCCGCTTGGCCAGATTTTTCGTTTCAGTGGAGTTCAAGCAGGCCACGGCCTCCACATAACTCGGGTAATCCTCGAAAGAATGCAGCACTTTGCCATAGTTGCCTTTGCCATCGTAGGGCAGAAAGTAGGGCGTGAAGCTCTCCATCAATTTGCGGGCCAAAAGATAACCCAGCAGGCTCACCTTGAACACGTCATGCTGGCCTTCGGTGGCGAGGACAGGTTCCTGCAGCATTTCAGGGGCCAGGAGGATGGTATTTTCACTGACTTCGAACCAGGGCACGGGATTATTGTTGGAGATTTCATCGTAGAGCAGGAAGAAGCCCGCATCCTTGTTTGAATATTCTCCATACAGTTGATCCAGGACGCGTCGTGTTCGTAGCTTTAGGACTGCCAGTTGAGCCTTGGCAAAGTCCGGCTCCGAGTCCGAGTCCAGCTCCAGACCTTGGTAGAAGTCGTTGACAAAGCGGCGATGATCGGATTTGCTGGGTAGAAGCCCAACGGTCACCGTCATGGTCAGCAGCTTCTCCTTCAAAGCAGCGACTCCCGTCGCGCTCAAGTTTAGGTGATTCTCCTCTAATCTCTTTTGGAAACTTTGCTTAATGGCCTTGAAGATCCTTTGAACTTCTGCGTCGTACTGCTTTAGCTTTTCGGGTCCCAGGTAATGGTCCTCGTAGAGTAGATCGCTGGCCTGTTCCATTTGAATGCGCACAGCATCAAGACACGTTTCGGGATCACCATCGGGCCCACTGCCATCGAGAGACATTATAAAGTGAACGAACTTCACCATAAGGTAGCTGGCCACCACATCGTTGTCGTACTTCTGCAGTGTCTCCTCGAGACCCTCCAAATATTTCGTATCCTGCACCTCGATCTCAAAGTTGCCTCTAATGGGACGGCCAAGGACTATCTCGAGATACTTTGCCAGCTGCAGTCCCGTTCGGTTCTGCAGCTCGCGCAGAGTGTACACTGGATTGGCAAAATCATCCTTATCCAGCGTTACGGATACGTTATTCTCTTTGACCAAATTATAGAGATCCGTGTCCAGGCGAACCAGTTTGCCAGCCAGATCTGGCGCCTGGCTCCTGTCCACTCTGATGGTGATTAACAGATCAGAAATTACTTCAATGTTTAGGAACCTTTCCGGTTCGGGTAAGACTAGATTCACCAGAAAGTTGGAGCTGCCCCTGACGTCGGGCATTACGTTCATCCGGATTATGGAGTTCTCCATGCCATAGCGACGCAGGTGGGCCAGAGTTTGCAGCCAATTGAACTCCTCTTGGGGCCACTTAACCCTCCGGGGAGTGAACTGTGGCCAGGTAAGATGCTCATCCGGGGAGACCAGCTCTAGGTAGTGTCTTGGCGAGCGGGTAGCCTCCGTTGCCGTGAGACAGGTGTTGTAGTAGCGCCACACCTGCTTCTCCACTGAGTTCGCCTCGGTGAAAACTTGCTCCTTCAGCTGATCGAGAATTGTCTGCAGTCTTTGGTCGAAATTTATAATGAGAACATCGGGAATGGAGTAGACATCATCCTGATTGTCCGATTTATTAAACTTGCCAGTGGCGTAGCGGTGAAAGTCCTCACAGGGACTCGCGTCCTTGTCCATGTGGCGTTCTATGTAGCTCAGCATCCAGTCATTGGCGGTGGTTCTGGATCCTAAGGCAACCCCAAGGAGCAGCAGCAGCAGCAGCTGGCAAAAAATCTGTACAATTCCCTTCATCTTTGGCTGAGAAACTGAGGTGTTCCGGATCAGAAACAGATACTTATATAGCCACCGAGATAACGAACGAGTCAAACCTCAAACAAAAACAAAAAAATTACTCACAGTTCAACGATTAAAAAAAAAAACAGGTCTAATTAAAATATAATGCGAGTATGCAAGTGGGAGAGATAGACGGAGAGACTAAGCATTGCTATTGCGACTAAATTCGCATTGAAAATAATTATAAATCGACAGTTGCGACCAGTTAAAGTATAAACATTTAAATTGAAATAAGTAAAAGTATCACTAAAATTATTAAGAATTTTTGCAAAGTCCACATTTTATGTTAATTTTATAACTGGAAATAACAAATAATTAAATCAATTTACCACAAAATTCGCTAGAAATCTAATAAATGTAGTAAATTGATTATTCCCTATATGACTAAATGTAAATATATCATCCAGTTTTTTTAGTTATAAAGAGATTCAGTCTTATAGGGAAACTAATCACTCGAAAAATCACTTTTTCTTAAACATAACCTCATTTCACGGCAATATTGCGACTTCTATTGCCGATCTGGCAACTCTGCCATCTAGTTGCATCCTTCTGCACACTCGCTGCTTTGGCACTTACTCGTTCGTGCTTTTCCTTCTTCTTCTTTGCTCTTCCTCTTCATTCTTGTGTTTCGTCGTGCGAATATTTTATAAATGTGTTTTTTGTGCGTTTTAAAACGTTTGCCAAACTTCTTCGCAATGTGTAAAGACTATTAATTGCTGGACCAGTGTTTGTTTATTGAGTTTCGTTTTAAAGCGTCGTGTTTTGAGCGTTAACTTGTGTGTTCTCTTTTTTTCGCCACTTTTCGTTTGATGTTTTTTTTTTTCCTGTTCGTCATCGTTTTGTTGCTGTGACCACTAAAACTTAAATAATTGCCTTGAGAATGGATTGCGGTTCTAAATTTGAGTTTAAATATGATTTGATGAAGGCGCAAGATGTTTTACAAGATCACGTCATACAAAACTTTAATCGGATGGGACTGCAGCTGAGGGAAAGTTACAGGTAAGTTTTCATTCAGTAAGATATTATTTAGTTAACTTTATTCAATGATTTCAATTAAACAATTTACATTTCTCTTTTGTACAGGTATGTTATTCACATTTATCATATAAGAACTCTGGAGGGAAGACTTTGCCTCACAAGGACATCTGCAGGGCGAGGATCATCGCCAAGAGAGCCGTCGCACTCAGAGCAATAAAGCGTCCCGAACCGGAAGCGTTGCACAAATCACCTTTGCAGGTGAAACAGCTCTCCACCTGGCGGCTGTGTGTCACCGTGCACTCGTTGTCCTTCTGGCCAATGGACTCGAAGTGGCAATCTCGCGATACAATGGTTCCAGCACGATCTGGGGGCGATGGTTTAAAAGAGAGAAGGTAGTAAAAGGTGGTTGTTAGCTGGGCATATATATAAAAGTTATAAATATTACTTAAATATATGAATTTTATACTAAATTATACTCTGGAATTAAGAGAAACAAGAAAGGAAGCTAACTTCGGCACGCCGAAGTTTGTATACCCTTGCAGATGCCAATTGTATAAATTATAATCTATAAAATGAACTACTTTCATATACATACAATTTTAGCAGTTTTACATTTTTTACATTTTTTCACATTTTTACATGTAAAGTAAAATGTAATTTTTCTCCACGTTTACCGTCGTTTGTATGGCAGCTATATGATATAGTCGTCCGATTCTTATGAAATTTTCAGCAAAATTCTGAAAAAATATGAAATACTACTATCTCAAAGTAGAACAAATCATGTTAAAAACTGACAAAGCTATAATTTTTTTTCTGAAAATTTCACGACCGTTCCTATGGCAGCTATATGATATAGTAGTCCGAATTTTATAAAATTAAATCTAAAAATCTGAAACAACATAAAAAGCTCATAACCGAGAGTTGATCAAGATATGTTAAAAAACAGTGAAGTTATAATTTTTTTTCTACAAAAATCTGAAACAACATAAAAAGCTCATAACCGAGAGTTGATCAAGATATGTTAAAAAACAGTGAAGTTATAATTTTTTTTCTACAATTTACGGATCGGTTGTATGGCAGCTATGTGATATAGTTGACCGATCCGGCTCGTTCCGACTTATGTACGAGTGAGAGTATATAGAAGACTATCTACAAAGTTTCATTCAGATAGCTTTAAAACTGAGGGACTAGTTCGCGTATAATCGGACAGACGGACAGACGGACAGACGGACAGACGGACAGACGGACAGACGGACATGGCTAGATCGACTCGGCTGTTGATGCTGATCAAGAATATATATACTTTATAGGGTCGGAGATGACTCCTTCACTGCGTTGCAAACTTCTGACTGAAATTATAATACCCTGCAAGGGTATAATAATTGAGACTCTAAATGTATAAGGTAATTTTTATACATTCTTTCAAAAGCTTCATGTAAAATTATTATTATTCATTACTACTCGTTGACAATAGAATTTAATGCTAAAACAATATTAATTAATTAAGTTTAACATATAAGTATTCCCAAAAATACCTTCACTTAGCTAGCCAATTGTTCAAATTAAGAACATTTGAAAACTTAAACTGTATCTACATATATTTACGCTTCTACAAACCTTATTGTCTAAAAAAGTGTATCTCATTTTTCTCATTTTAAGAATATATTATTCTAGCATTAATTTATTACACTTATTTCATGTGACTTTCATTGTTACAACAATTATATATCGCAGAAAAAGCTGCAAGGGATACTCAAAGAATGCAGTTGAACAAATATTTAGATAAATATATACAAAAACTAGCATCTTTTATGAAGCTAATAGCCATAATAATATAATATATAAGCTTTGCTTTAAATGAGTCATAAGATAAGCTTAACAATTAATTTGCAAGTTATAATTAACTTGTAAATGAAATACATGGAATTCTTCAAATGTTTTTATCTGTTTAATGTTTAAACTCACTTGCTTTTGCTTTTGATACTGTAATTTATAATTTTTTAGGCTTTTGATCTTGTAATTTATTATAAGTAAGTCAAATTCCTGAAATTCTTCAACTGTTTTTCCTGTTTAATGTTTAAACTCATTTGTTTTTGCTTTTGTTCATGTAATTTATTATTGTTTAAGTCTCTTTAAACATAATATTTGTAGTATCTCTCACTTCATGTTCAAAATGTACATCCCAGTCATATTTCCCTCATCAAACTAGTCAATTTATGAAACTTTAACTGCCTTACGCCCAAGGTACGCACTGTATTCGCTTTGCATACGATGTCTCCTCAGTTTTTTAGTTTTGTTTGTCATATGTTAATTGGAATTCGGATCCCTCGCACCGCCCCGATCTTGTCTAGCTTAGCCCGGTGACATCACGTCTCTCATTTAAGTATTTATTGCGTTCAAGGTGCGTGTTTGTGTGTTTCTTTAAATCGAATCAGTATGCACATGATGGGATTGCTGACTATATTTCACTCACCACTGGTGACCACCTTGTTGCACCTGGTCACTGGCTGCAGTTGCTCCATCGTGGCCGGCTTGGGCACCATATCGCAATCCACCGAGCGGATATTGGAGGCGGCATCGATCTTCTCCTTGGCGCAGTTCGGATCCGTCAGGGACTTGCACTGATAGCACTTGATGGCCGAGGCTGTGGGGGGAGATAGATGTGATTTTTTTTTAAATTAATTAATATTCATTAAGGCAAAGCAAAGGCTTTTGCCAAGGTCGCCGATTTGAATTTGCTGCTGAGAGCTTGTAACCAGTTTGAGATCTCCATTTCTCACTCGCTCGCTAGCTATGCCTTTATGTAACGCCCTCCGTGAAATAAACAATAAACTAACTCTATATGCACGTAAACTTCTCCAGATGTTACCTCTGTAATTCATCGGCTATGAAGTCATTTCTATATATTTCAATTTGCAAACGTATGGAAAAATACGTGAATATTTTGCCATATATTTTTTTTAGATTGTTTGTTTTTTGTATGTGATTTTTATTGGCATTTGTGGAGGCGTGCGTTTCTTGTATTCTTTGTTATTTGCGTGATGATTTAATCTTCAGCTTTGTTAAATAAAAAATTATATTATTTGCTTGATGATTCGTTAAATATAAATTAAATTTAGTCTGAAATATAATGTGACACATAGATTTACTTGTAAAATCTTTTCCTTTTAATAAGAATAAATGTTTTTTTAATTGAGTTGCTTTAAAACATTTTACTTGCATTTTACATGCTTCTAATATCACTTTTTTTATCTTTTAAGATTTTTAAATCATTTTTTTTTATCATTTTCTTAAATTACATAAAGTTTTCACTCAAAACTGGTTTTGCTTTGACACACTTAATTTTCTAATTATTTTATTTTCCGCCTTAAATTTCCTCACTTACCCGTGTGCATCACACACAAGGCAACAAAAAGAACAGCAATCACTTGTTTCAGCATATTTGCTTTTTTTTTTATATATTTTAGAAAAATATAGAAATGAAAAAAAGAGACAGTAAACTTTCGATTTGATCCGTTTGGCAGACGTTGAACTACTGAAATTTGCGTTAGATTTGTATTCGCTTCGGACTCTTCCCAGTCTTTCAACTTGTTTTCGAGTCTTTTGGGATCGGCAAGAAGAGCTTTTCTAATTCACTCAAAAGTTGAGTGAAACTCGGAACGGGTTCTCTTCGGTTTATTGTTATTATTATGTCAGTCGCACAAAAAACTATTTTGTTTTGATCGTCAGCTTCGTAGGCGGTGGAATTTTTCTCAGTACTCTACCGTTGTTATTGGTCCATTGATTGTTCGTTATTTTTATTTTTTCCGTGAATTGACTGCGGTCGAACTATGGGATTTCAGCTGTAATTCAATTTAGTTTGCGGAATGATGATGGAATTTAATTGCAAAGTGACACAGTTTTTATGATTTGGGTTGTTGAACTATTATTTATGGGTGAGGTGAAAAGAAAAGGTCTTTTAGATATGGATTCAAGTAGGGAAACTGATCATTCTTTATTTAATTAAGTTTAAGCCTCAAAATTGTTCCTCATAGGAAGTAATTTAAATTTAAATTAAAAGCATATTAAGGAAGTTATCGAAGCTTGAAGCCCTTTTTATAATTATGCGCACTATTAATGTGATTTAAGATAGTTTATTTGTCCTTGTGCTGAAATGATTATAATTTAATGGGTTTCCCAATTTCATAAAAGTTTTTATAGTTTAGAAAATGTGAAATGTAATACAGTTTTTTGTTACAAAAATTTTAAAATTAAAAAGAAATATTCAAGAATTTATTTGATTTAGTTTATCATTTTGTTTAAGCAAAAAATGGCATTAACAGCATTCCTTTTTTAATAAAAAAAGAAGGTAATCCCTCTTACTCCCCCAAAATTTCCCTGCCTTTTTCAGGATCTCCTTCAAGCTTTTTTTTTTTCCATTAACTTGGCTGATTATTCCCGCGAAAGTTCAATGTCCTTGAGCAGCTATTGTAATCCTTTTCCCTATTGTTGTCTCGTCTGCTGCAGCTTTATTTTTTTGCTAGCTGTTTATCGTTTCCTTTTTGTTAACATTGATTGCTTATTTTGTTGCTAGTTATTTGAGAAATTGATTCATTGTAATCTCGCCCTTCTGGCTGTTGTCATGACAAAACTGGTCTACGGTCCTAAGGAACATTCTATGATAAGTGCAACAGACAAAAGAGCAGCAAATCCTTTTTATACATATAGGAAATATGCGAAGATTGAATATCAATATTCTGATTTCACAGCACTAACTTTAACTTGTTACATTTAAGCAGATTCTTCATGCTAAATTAACCTATTCTCAAAATTAGAAGAGCTTTTTGAGCGAATTTGTTGTTGAGTTTAAGTTGAATAAAAAACTCGTTTCAATTGCGCAGCAAAAACAAAAATGTAACTCGTTAAGCTTGTTGTTTATTTGGAAGAAATATTACATATAAATATAAGCAGATTCTTTATTATTTTTTATTATATTAAATACTCTAAAAATTACGTACTGTTTATTGCAAAATTTAAAAATAAAAGCTCCGCTTTTGTTGCTTTAGAATTTCCTATTTTCTGACTGACATTTTCCTAATATTTTCCGACTCACTTTGATTGTTTAATAATCAGGAAATGTTGCAATTGTATCGATTTTGGCAACAATGTGAGCGATATGCCAAATAATTCCATACAAAATGAAAATTTTGAATGCAAGGCGGGGGATTCCCTTACTTTCTGGTGGGGGCTTGGCATAGAACATTTTCAATTTCCGGTAACGCAGCGCATTGTTCAAATATTTTGCATTCAATTGCATTGACAAGCCGCCAATTTGCCACATAATTACAAATGCTGACACGAGGGGGACTGCTCCTGGGAGTGCAGCTTCATGGTTTTTACTGTACCTTAAGCGGATTTGGTTTTTCCCCATTTTTTTTATTTTGTATTTATTATATTTTGCTTCATCTCTCTCCATCTCTCCATCTCACTTTTCGCAGCTTTCTTCTGTGGTCAGCAGCAGCAGCAGAAAATTCTGATTGAATTTCTTTTATCATTTTTCCTTTTTATTTTTTTTTTTTGCGCCACTGTGTATAGCAAGCATAGAATTTTCTCTATTATATTTTAGATGAGGAGAAAGAGAGGGTATGGAAGTTGCAGTTGCATCGTTGCTCGTCTTATTTCTCTGGAGAATGTTTGCGTTGGTTTAGAATTCAATTATATATTGGGGGTTCGGGCGGGTGGAGAGGTTAAAGCGAAATAAAAGCAGGTTTTTTAGATACCCTGAAATTTACATAATTATATTGTATTATATTATATAATAATTTTTGAAAAATACGACGGAATATGTACTGATGAGGAAAAAT
Source organism: Drosophila watanabei (assembly GCA_008042575.1). Classification (NCBI taxonomy): domain Eukaryota; kingdom Metazoa; phylum Arthropoda; class Insecta; order Diptera; family Drosophilidae; genus Drosophila; species Drosophila watanabei. The sequence continues at coordinate 22,246 of VNJS01010534.1, read as the reverse complement.
TAATAGAACACATGGAATACAGTTAAAAGGTATTTTATTTAATATTTGATCTTAAAATTTTCGTATTTAAAAAGCAGGAAATAAAGAAATTTTTCCCTAAAATTATTGTAATATTCTTTAAATTATTTATACAATTTATTTCCATGAAATACAGAGTTTATTTATTATGAGGAAGATGATGAGGAAGAAAATAAATAGAACGCAGTTAATAAAGAAATGTTTCCGTAAAATTATTTTATACTATATTCAAAGAGTATATAAATTATAGTATAATTTCTTAAAAGATGGATAAATTGGTACTGATGAGTACAAATTATTAGGACACATAGAATATAGTTTAAAGTTTTAATATTTGTTTCAAGTTTGGTTTCAAATTTTCGTATTTTTAAAAGCAGGATATAAAGAATTTCTTTCGTAAAAATATTGTAAAAATCTAAAAATTATTTATACAATTTATTTTCATTAAATACAGAGTATATTTATATTATAATGTTATTTCTAAAAGGATGAAATTAGTACATAGATTATAGTTTTCAAGTTCCTCTTCAAATTTTCTTATTTTTAAAGGAAGTAAATAAATTTTTATAAATATCTTTAAATTATTTATACAATTTATTTTCATTAAGTACAGAGTATACATATATATTATAATATTTTTCTTCAAAAAGATCACCTACTTTGTACTGATGAGAAAAAATTATTAGAACACATAGAATATAGTTTAAAGTTAGTTTATTTAATATTTGTTTCAAGTTAGGTTTTAAGTATTTTTCAAAAGCAGAAAATAAAGAAATTGTTCCGTAAAATTATTTTAAATATAGTTAAATTATTTAAACATTTTTTTTTTTTTTAATTACAGAGTGTATTCTTAGCCTCTTATATTTTAAAAAATTTGTTCATATTTGTCCTCTCCTATATTGGTTGTTATCAGCATTATTATCATGCTGTGCCTGATGCTCCTCAGTCCTTTGCTCTTATTTTGTTTATTTTTTTATCCTGAGCAGCTGCTGCTCCAGGTTGTAAGAGTCGCTGCCCAATGTCCTATTTGCCTGTTGCTGACCATTTTTCGCAATATGATATTTATAGTTATTTCATACTTATTATATTCCATCTGCTTTTCGTTGCAGTCCTGTTGCAAAAGAAAATATTGTAGAAAATCCCTTTAACGAAATTTGACTTGGTCTGCACAATTTTAATAAGCTCAGGGAAAGGGATCCATCTCATCTACCATTTCTGGTTAGATTGGTCTGTCCTGGTCTGGTCTGGTCTGTCCCGGTCTGGCCAATTGTCATCTCATTCGGAAAACTTGTTCTACCAGAAACGAGCAGAAAATTTTCAATTTCGTCTCAGGATTTGCAGGCTGCATTTAATGGCGGAGACGGCGAGAGAAAGCCAAGTCCATTACCAAAAAACATAAACAAATTGTTTGGCACTTTGCTGCTCCATCGATCCTTCGTCCTGTGTGTGTGTACGGCAGGGAAACTAAAACACGCCCATCTAATCTGTTCAATAACTTGGAAAATCATTGCCAATAAATCAAAATGACTTTGCAGGATGTGTGTAGTATCCGAGACAGAGAGAGAGAGCTCCAAGGCGGAAGGCAACCGATAAGAAATCAATGTCTGGCCATTGTTGCCTGAACTTGAAGGGACTCCTCGCACTTGTAGGGAAATTTAAAATTCAACACTTCGTTCAGGGGGCGGTGCCGGCATAAATTGAACGAACATTTTATTTTACGCAACATCAGCACAATGTCCGGAGTGCTAAAGAACCGAGAAGCGAAAGAATGAAATCCATTCTAAATCGTTCCTCGGGGCTGTTTAAGGTTAACGTTCGTTCGCCCCTTCGCTTATATATATTTCTCACGGACTTGGATTTTTTAACGCTGCAGTTAACACATCATTTTTTGGGGCATTGTTTCGGTCGCCTTCCATTATCTTTCGTTTGCGATCCAATGAAGTGTGCAAAGTGTTGTTGTCTATCCTGACCTCTGACCCCGGACGCCTCCTTACTATCCTTTCCCTCCGCCTCCTTACTGTCCTTTTCCTCCGCCTCTTTGTGTCTATTTGTATGCATTGCGAGGGAGTCGCCATTACCAGATGCGTATGCTTCAATTATGCATTTTTAGAGGGGTTAAATCAGAGAATAAAATATATTTTTTTATAGAAATATTTAAGTTCAATGATTTAAAACGATTAATGCCATATAACATTTAGGTTTAGAGGTTGCTCAGGTTACTTGAAATATATTTTACCTTAGTATTGTTATAAAATGCACTATTTAAACTCTATTGCTATTCAAGTCCTATATTATATATCTCGCTTAATCTGTCCAAAATTTTTTGTATATAAATATCAAAATTTTATAAATCTAAATAGACAGAAATATTGTTATCGATCATATTTAAAACATATATTTTTTAACAACTTTGCCAAGACTAAAAGTTAAACCTAAAATTATGCTCTTCTTTTCTTTCATATATCATACATATATCACAACATTAAATTATCGATTTATACATTAATCGATTAAAGCCGATATATCAATATTTTCTGTTATCCCTAAAATCTCTTCTTATTTGTATATTTTCACTTAAAGGGAAAATAAATTTGTAATAAATCGTTTGAAGACTTCATAACGCTATGATTTTAATAATTTTTTGCATTTTAAAAGAGAATACTAACCACAGCATGAATATTGTATTATTCATAAAATAACTAATTTTTTTTCGTGCTTATATCTTTTATTTAATATCAAAAAGGTAAAATAGAACATGAGGTAAATGTACTTTTTTACCTTTTTGAAATTAAATTTTAATTATTTAACTAACCCTTTGGGGCCCGCCTCTGTTTCATATCAAAATGAGGCTCTGGCGAGGGTGCATTTCAGCACCCCGTTCCCATTTGAACCCAAGTCCATTCCGGGATACCCCAAAAACTTGAAACTGCTGAACTGCCGCTGCTGCTGTCCACGTTTAATGTCACTGGCAAAGTCGCAAATTGCTGTGCATGAGCTTTTTATGTTCATGCAAATGTCACCAACTGCAGCACTTTCTGATGGAGCTTCAGTGCCAGTGCTATTGCCACCCCGCCACCCCATTTTTCCCCCAGCCCCTTATGGGATAGCTGCTCAGCTATGAAAACTCAAACTTTGGGAGGCACTGAGAAAAAGTAACTATAACTTAAGGGATTTACCGGAATAAACTTTAATATTGAGGAGAAAAATTACTCTTTTAAATGGTATAAATATCACCAAGTATTCTCCTCAAATATTTATCATTTCTCTCCCGATCACTTTTATTTGCTAAACGCGAGCTTTAAATTATAATTAACAAACAAAATCCAGTTATTTGATTTCAATATACTGTACATATACATACACATATGTACTTTACTTTACTTTCGATTGAAATTTAATCAAGATCAATACCCTTTGTATTGAGTAAGATCATTCGATTTCCTGGTTTATTCCTAAATAAAAATATATAAAGTGAAAAATCACATCCACAACATCATCAGTTCAGAAATGAGACTGCATTTGGTATTTTTGGTGGTGCTGCTGATATCGGCATTCGTGCAATGTCAAGTCCTTGTACCAGGACTTCGAACCCGTCAGGTTCCCGTGCTTGAGAATGGACAAATTCGACCTGTGCCGTACCTGGAAATGGCCTCAACGGTGACACCGGAGTCTCTGAGGAATCAATTTAGTATGCGTTTCATGACGCTGGCTAAGCCCTTGGTTGCTGGTACTCCGCCACAAGCTACCTTGCCGGGGCTTTAAATTAATTTTTAAATATTTTGTAATTTATAGAAATGATTTGAAAACTTAAGCAATTAATAAATAAGAGCATTTTGTATGAATATCTATAATCTTAAGTCCTTAAATATACTTTGTATTAGGTATATTTACCACACATAATTTTTTGTTCGTTTTCTGCTTAAGTTTTAAGTATAATATATATAATTTCTTGCAGTGCATCTGGACTAACGTCCCATAATGTGCCCGTTTGCCGGGGCTTCCCCAGTCTAGCGCCGCTCGCCGGGTCTTTTGTTTGGAGTGCAACGAAAAATGCACTCAAAAGTTTACACAGAAAGGCCATAAGTGGCCCCTCCCCAAAAATGTCCAGCTACAGTCCGGTCGGAGTCACCTCTCCCCTTTCACCCCCTGCTATTCCTGTGCACTTTTGGCCTTCTCGGCTGTGTGTGCTGTCCTTTTTAGCCAGTAATTTTGCGCTTAGACCCAAAAGAGACCGAACGGGGAAAATCTCTTGTCCTGAATCTCGCTACTCCTATCCTCTATCTCTTGTTTTCCGCTTAAAATCAGATGTCGAAATAATTTGCAACACGTCGCTTGGCACGTGGGCATAAAAGCAGTGGCTAAAAGGAAAGAGGGGGGAGGGTTGAGTTGGTGCTGGATTTGGCCAGGCTAAAAATGGCAGAGGAGAGATGTCTCCAAAGTGTGGCACGTGTTTATGGACTTTCGGGGAGGCCAAAAAATTGTGGTATTTTGTGACATCAGCAAAAAGGCGTCAAAGAAAATGGTTTAGTTATAAAAAAAGAGTAATAAATGTGTAATAAATATGTCATAAAACTTATATTTTAAGTTCATAATTCTTTCAGAAATTCTTTGATTAATTTTAAGTCAAAAACTATTATGTTTTCCCATTTTAACCTTCAATTAAATTGTCAAATTATTTTCTTTATATTTTCTAATTCAAAAAGGATTAAATCTATAATTGCTATCGGAATTCAATCTTTAAACATTTGCATCTACTTTATTTGTCATCTTGGCCTCAAATCCAATTAAGTGTAAGCTCGTTGCACTTCTCATATAAATACTATTAAATGAACGGGCACTTTTGGCCATTATTTCCCTTTCACAACTAAAACTGAAACAATCAGGCGAAAGGAACAACAACAGAGCATCGAAATTGATAGGAGACACATCTGCTCAAAGTTAATTAAATTGTACAGGCTTACCAGCCAGAAAATGCAATCTATATACAGGAGTGCCGAGCATATCGGGTATCTCTCTGTCCCAAAAGGGCACTGCGTCCCAATGTGTTTACATAATGCAAATAATGCGAAAATAACAATAAATCTACACAAAGCGGGCAAAGCACACAGGGGGCAGAGGGACAGACAGACGTGTAACAAGACAGAGACCGAAATCTAAATTCAAATAGTTAACAGTGACATAAGATGGTAGATTGCCTTTAAAAGAATAAATAAAATGTAATTAAATTCTTTTAAAAGTGTTAAGGAACACAGGATAAACTTTCTTTTGTATAAAGAAATATTTATAAAATAAAAATCTATAACATTTCGGCTTATCTATACTTTTTCTTTAAAGATTTCTAAATATTAGAGACAGATAAAAAATTTATTTTAATAAGCTTTCATTGAAATAAATTAAAAGAAAGAATATATTTAATTGCATAAACTGTAAATTTAATGTAAACTGAAATATGTTCTATTAAAATATAAAGTTTAAATAATAAACTTTAAATTGTGAAGCTGAAACCTTATAACTTTCAAATCTTTCCCACCAAAATTTGTATTTAAATTTAAAAGAAATTATAAGAAAGAAATTATTATTTTTTTTTCTAACTGCAAAGAATTTATAAAAATAATATGAATGGAATTATTTTCTGTTAAAAAATATAAATTTTAAACCATTTTTTTTTACTAATAATTATAAATTGTGAAGCTGAAGCCTTACAACTTTCAAACCTGAAACCTTTCCCAACAAAGTTTTAATTTTTTCATTTTCATTATCATGAATATATATCATATTCCATCACTACTGTACCAAAACTAAATCCTTTCCAAATTGTGTCACAGCTGAGGCGATACTGAAAGTGCAATAAATTAAAACCAAGTTGAGGAATAAATTCGTTATTAATGTATCGTCTAAAAATGTCAGCATTTCCCCTCAAAATACTAAGGGAGGTGCCGCCAAAAAATAAAACGAGGCAGAGGCGTGGCCAGCATGAAGACCCATTGTAAATTTTGCAAAAAGCTGAATGGGTATTGGAGGAGTTTTCGGTAGCAGCTGAGCAATCGGGGCAATAAACCACAATCGAATGGATTCGCTCCTCAATGGGCTACTTCTACTAGACCGCTGCTGCTGCTCCTCGTCCTGCTCCTCCGTTCGTACTCCGCATCCTGGCCAGAAACACGGATATAAATTTCAATTTCCGACACTCTAAGTGGCGGCCAAATGAAATAACATTTTCATTTAACCTGCATTCGATTCCCAAGCACCGAGTGAATCCGACAGACAGAGGGGTAGAAAGAGAAAGAGTTTAAGAGAGAGAAAGAGAGAGAGAGAGAGAGAGAGATTTGGAGAATTGTGGGGATGTAGGGGCGAAAGCCAGAGACAGTGACTACATATGTGCGTACACATGTGTGGACTGAAAAAAATCCAAAGAGTGTATACACTACATCTTGTAGTCTCTTTGTTTAGATGATTTATTAAAAACAAGGGAAAAAAATATATTCCAAGAATAATTTTAGTAAATACTTTAACATTTTTATTTACATTTGTCACGGTCCCCCTTTTTTTATGTGTATATGCCCATTATCAACTTCAGATTTAAGAGCCAGTGATGAGTCATTGAGGATACAGATTCCAAATTAAAAAAGTAACTTATACGATTAATTAAAAACCTAATAACGATAATGATATAATATGAATTTCATGGGTTAATTTATTTTTTTATTATTTTGAGTATTGAACTATAAAATTTGTATATTTAACGATATTTTTAGTGAGGATTTACATTATAATTTTCGGTTTATGAGGAAATGAAGTTTCAACCTTCTTTCTATTTCTATCTCACTTGCACTGGTTAGTGGAGTCACAAACCTTGGTTAAAAACTGAGATGATAAATAGTGGACCTTTTGTTGTTCTTTTAAATATTTAAATATGTATATTTTATAGAGCGTACTATACACTGATAAAAAAAATCTTTCAAGATTTTGTGCTTTCTTAAATTAAATTTTGAATATAAAACAAAAAATCTTAATATAACAAAAAAAAAAAGTCTAGAAATACGAGTTTGTAAGCTTTATTTAACCCAAGAAAACTTAAAAAAAGAAAAGAAAAATCTTAAAAGAAGACCAAAATATGCTTGCGCTACTTTCTTAATTCATGAAAAATAACCAAAAGTCTTGAACTTTTTTATCTGTGTAAAGTTTATGAAGTTCTTTCTTACTAATTACTTATTTTTAACGTTAGAAATTTTTTAGTTAATGTAGATTCTAAAATAATTAAAATAAAGCCAACTCGTCTTCACTGTCGCTGGGTGCTGGCTCAGCAAAATACGTTTGATTCGCCTTTTGCATTACAGATTGCATTCCTCGTCCATGTGGAGGCTTCCAACACGCACGCATTCCGGGCAAATCGAGAAATCAGGCAGGACGATTCTCTTCTCTCTCTCTCTCTCTGCAATCCAGGAGCTATCTGTGCTGCAACTGCCGGCACTCGAGCAACAGGAGCCACTGCATTCTACCGAGGAGAAGGAACTGCACAGCAGCCAGACACTCATGAAATTGGCCATAAATAACATTTTCTTTACATTTCATTCGGGAGAGCCATCGGTCCTCTACTTTCTCTACCTTTACCAGGCATCCTGGCAGGAAGGCATCTGTTCCTTAATAGTGTTTGGCCCGGCCAAGTTGGGCGTTCGTTCTGCTTAACCAACTGGGCGTGGCTAAGTTGCAATTATCCGGCATCAGGAGCTAGGGATCAAAGTCCTGTGCGGTTGATTTAAAAGTCCATTTCACTTAGGCACTTACATTCATTTCCCGCCCAGCACTTTTCAAAGCTAATTAAAGTTGATTTCGAAATTCGGAAAGTCAGAGATGTGGCATTGATCTAAGAGGGATTTTTCAATTGGAAAAGGATTTTTAATGAGTGTTTATATAATGATTGAGTTTATAAAAATAGCTATAGAAAAGGATATAAGCGGATCAGTGCTTAGAAAAGAAATAAAAGGTGAATGAGGAAATTTTATATAAATTATGGGGAATTCTTTAACTTATTAAAGTGTTTTAAAGAATTCTTTTTAGGCTTTTCCTTCCTATAAATTCTAAGAACAAAATTTGGCAAACTCGCTCTTAAAAACTCAAAATCCTACCAAACAATCTAACTTATTCCCCGTTACTTTTCTTATCAAGTATAAATTTAAATCAGTTAAACTATAAAATTGTCTGAAATGCTAAAAAATCCCCACTGATTAAACAATATCCTGAAATTGTATATAACCAATTTTCCACCAATTTTCTTGCCATCGAAACTACCTTAAACTGCCATAAATAAGCGCAGTAAAGTAAAGCAAATCAAGCTGTTCGGCTAAAAAGGCCAAGATGCCAAATCAAAGGCGGAGAACCAGCAACAACAAATAGCAAACTGAATAGGGAACTTACCGAGCGTATCCTTATGATTTCCCCATGGAAATCAGTTTAGCAGAGCTGCTTCTACAAGTGAGGAAACATCATAAAAATTTGTGTGCTACAAATAAACAAACCAATAAAAGTGACGTTGTCGTCGTCATCCTGTGTGTTCTCTCTCTTGTGTTTCTTCGGTTGTTATCGAGTCAATGAAATCAAAACGGCAGCCGAGGGTTAAGGGTTCGACGAGGGCTCCGGCAGGAAGTGCAGATAGACGGTAGAGGTAGCAAAAGCCGACTAAGAATGCGTTACGCATACGCCATGTTAAACGCTTGAAAACAATTTCTATGAAATTTGCAATTCATTGCCAGAAGAACACAGACTCTCCTCCTTGCCAGCTTACTTCCTGTCTGTGGCTTTTGTGCTTCTCCACCAGCTTACTCCTTACATCCTGTCTGATATTTACTACTCTTTGGGCATTAAAAGCTCGCTCCCTCTCTCTCTGTGTGTGTGTCTCGGGGCTGCTCCTTCTGAGCGTTGCGTTGCTGTTATTTTCGTGGCTGCGGCCTGGAAAAACTTTCGCAATTGTTTATAGACTTTGGTGTGTTCCTAACTCCTCGAGATCCTTGTGGTTCATATATGTTGCTTGTGTGGGAGGTTACTTTTCTAGGGGCTACTCCATTGAATTTAACTAACAGCCATGGTCAGTACTTGCTGTATATATCTTTTGATATTTTCACTTACGAAATTTCCTTATTGTTTATTTCTAATCAAGCAAAATATTTTACATTTTCAAGCCACAAATCATTTCTTTATATATTTATGAGCTGTGGTAGTTATTTACGGTTCAGATTTCTAAATAAGATTCATAACTATATAATTTCTAACATATGAACAACTGGTCCAATTTGTCAATAGCTTTCACCAGCTTCCATTTTTACGACTTTCCCATTTTTTTTTTTCAATTATTTACCACATCACAGGAAGCATGGAGGAAACACACACACACACACACATTTCAATTTATGGCCCCATTGGCGGCGCACAAACATCGCTATAAATTCCAACGCCACTAAACAATTGCTGCAGAGAGTCGCCGCAGGACGAAAAAGAGATGGCCAGATAGATAGATAGATAGATAGAAAGATAGATGCATACATAGATATCGGCCCCGTAAAAATAATAATGAAAATTTTCGAGAGTTCGTGTGGGGAGGTGGGGCGCTCTGCCCCAGAGCGCAGCACTTATCCTTCTTAGTTACACGCCAGCTGATGTTGCCGTTGGACTTATTGATACTTATAGCACCACACACCAGCAAACACATCGAGGGGATCGGCCCCTAGCATACACTATCCTTAAAATGTTAAATATTTTTGCAAAAAATGTGTTAGGAATACAAGTATTGCAAAAAATTCTGGTAAGAAAGGTACTGTTTCGTCTAGACTCGCTGTTACCTGTCGAGACTTGAACCAACGAGTGTCTGTTAAAATGAGTCTTTTGCATTGTAGCGAGATATTAAGGGAACAACTTAAACTTTTTATTTATAAAAATATCATAATTAAATTAAGTTCTACCTACAAATATTATACAACTTCAAAGAATAATTCATACATATTTAAATGTATTCTGTAAACAATGTCACCACGTTTTTAAGCCTGAAATCACTTTATAATTCGTTTCTAAAACGCTTTTAATAACTAAACAGTATTGAATTTTTTGGTTAAAATGTTAACAAATTTTGTAGTAAATACAAGAATTGCAAATAAATAAATAAATACTAATAAGAAAGCTACAGTTTCCTAGAGACTCGCTGTTACCTGTCGAGACTTATAGCAACGAGTGTCTGTTAAAGTGACGAGTCTTTTGATTATAGCGAGATAAATAGGGAACTACTTAATGGTTTTATAACCTTACTGTTATTTATTAAAATGTTATAATATAATTAAATTCAATCTACAAATATTTTTAAACTTCAAAAAATAATTCACAAATATTTTAAAATATTTTCTAAACAAACTCAACTTGTTTCTAAGTCTGAAATCCCTCTTAAATTCGATTTCTAAAACCCTTTTAATATATTTACTCAAACAGTATTGAATTTTTTTATCAGTGCTGTTCCCCTTTGGTTTTTGGGCTGCTGCAACGCAAGCGAAATAAATTCAATTTTGTAAAACTGATTCCCCACACAATTTTCAAACCGTTACACTCTGTTCCTCACTCACTCGCTTTCACCCGTCGCCTACCCTCCAGTGTTGTCTGGCGCTGCATATGTGCGAAAATTTTGCAACAAAATGAATATGTATTGGCATTTAGCCTGAAGTAGCTACCAGCTACCAGCTATCGGGCCAGGCAGGACCTCCAAAGGTGGCAGAGCAGCATCAGTAACAGTAACAACAGTAGCATCACAGCAACAGGGAACATCATGTGGAGCAGATAACAATTTATTGCCATCAAGCGGGCCAAAATGCTATAGTAAAAGTTAATGAAACCAATTTGTTTCGACTGCATCGCGTGTGCAAAGCACAAAACACAATGTGTGTGTGTGTGTTCCATGGAAAATGCGAGGTGCAAAATAAATAGAACGAGATATAGGGGGCTACGAATTGAATGAGGTCAGTTACTGGAGCCAAATCAGGGATTGTGTATGCCGGAGTTGATTGCCAAAATGTAAGCAAACCAATGAGCTGAAATAGCAGGCACTCGGTTGCATATTTGTTTTATTTAGTAAGCTGTTGGCATTCACTTGGAAAATAAATCCAAATAAATTAACGTAAACGAGAGCTTAAAAATTGGTTTTACGAAAATCGAGATGAAATTTATTAAAGGAGAAGTTTGTACATAACAAAGTGTTATAGAACTCCGAGGAAGAGGTATATATTTTTGGGAGTGAGTAATACTTTTTCACTCAAACAAAACTACCTCCTTAACACTTTTAAAACTTACATTACCTTACCTTTCTCTTACCTTTTATTGCCTTTCTTTAACTGCCAATTACAACAACCTACAACATCTCAGCTCCCAAAACCAATTCATGATTTATTTAGCTCAAACACATTTTAAATAAAATTTCATAGCCCAACAACTCAACTTGGCTAATGAACATTATTTTTTCAAATAAAATTCAGTGCACACACTACACTTAAAAGCCTCTTCGACACGCCCTCCTGACCTCGTTTACGTATTCATAATCAACAAATAATTTAATAATTTACTGGGCTAAAGGGGCAAATAAAAAAATCTTTCACATGTGAGCCGGCATTTATTATCGTTTTTAATATTCAGTACTAAATTTAGTGTCGTAAAATTTGAGTGCCTCGGGGGAGGCATGCGAATATGATGATATCCTTTTCTCGGAAGTTGAACGCTGAGAAAATGCAATCAAATCCCCAACTGATGACGATTCGCTGCCGTCCTTCTTCTTCCTTCATTTTAGGCGGGACGGAGACTTTTTCAATCAAATGTTGATGGCTTGCAACGCCGCTGGGTTAAGGCATTTTTATGATTGTTTTGCCTGGACACCACCGCTTACGCACATAGGTACAGTTGTGGCCAAGAGGTTAGTTTTGGGGCTTAGGAAAAAATTTTAAAAGGGGGAAGAATTTAAAAATGTCATAAAATTAGCATATATGCATTTTTTTTTATGTGTTTTCTTTTCGTTGGCAAATAAATTAAGACACGATGAATATTTTATTGCATACTTTTAGGCATTTTAAGAAGAGGTTTTAAACCTCTAATTTTCTTTAGTCTTAAATTTTATTTTTACTTATTTTTTTATTACCATATTGGAAGGGCTTTTCATTGGCAATTAAAAATTAAGACACGTCGTATATTTTATTGCATACTATTAAGTATTTTAAAAAGTGATTTTAAAACTCTTGTTTTCTTTATTATTAAATTTTATTTTAGTAAAAAGAAATTAATAAAGGAATCTAATTTTGCATTTTTGTGCTTTACAATGTTGTTATACCTTTATATAGCTGTTATTATTTTTCAAGTTGTAAAGAAAAAAAAAAATAATGATATATTTTATTATTGTTTAAATGTTATTTATGTGTCAAACTCTTACTATCTTAACCCCTGCTGTTCTTGTGTGCCTGTGTGTATCTGTAACGTAAGGGCATAACCCTTTTTTGACCGACATCCCGTAGGACCAAAAAATGTGGGGGAGGCGGCCGGCAAATGTTGCCAATTCGACAACGGCACTCAAATGAATTGGCGGTTATTGCGCGGGGAGGCGCTTGGGATCGTCCTTCCGTCCCATCATCCCTTCATCCATCCTTTCATCCCCTCATACCACAATGCGTTTGCTTAACGGTTCATTGGATGGCGAGCTTCCTGTCCCTGGGTCCTGCCAATCTTCTGGGCATTGGGCGAGGAGTAATCACATTTAATATGAAACGCAATGCAGCAAAAATGCCGGAAACTTGCACGAAGGATGTTACATACTGTGTGTGTGTATGTATATATCCTTTGCCGTACAATATTTTTTTATTTTTCGTGAGCGTGTGCATGTTTTGACGGTGGAAAGCAGTGTCCGTAACTAACTGACCACTAATTGAGCCAACGGAAGTCTAGAAACCGCACAACATAATTTAAATAAACACATGCGCGCACACACAAAAAAATAGGAAAGTAGGAAAAAAAAAGGAAACTAAAATGCCACTAAGTGAAGTTTTTGACCACAAACAGGACGCCAACCAGACTAGAGGGGATACAAGAAACCGTTTCACTTCGTCCTGGCTCTCCAGCACACTGCACTTCCGGCAGTTTGAGTTGCAGGTCGGGAGAAATATATAAAAATTAATATATATTTTATAATAACAACGCAAATGTTAATTTTCTTTTTGATATAAATTATAATACATTATTTTTTAACTTTCTTACCCTTTTTGATCCCAATAAATCTGCAGTTCTTAACTTCTTTGCCACATCTTTTGTCACACACTAAACACATTTTTCAAAACGCTTCCGTTTGCTGCCCAACGGCCTTCTATTCAGCAACTCCCCACCCACTCCACGCTTTCCACCCATTTTTCCTTTCCTATTTCCCCCCCTCCCACTTGGACCTGCCTTTTGCTGGGCATTATGTGAAAATGAGTGTGTTGTCATGTCGTCGTGCAGTGAATGCAGGGACAGACGGGACGGATGGACGGGAAGCTGAAGTTGCTAATGCAATCACATAGCATTCATATTCATCATAACCACAAAAGGCACTCCACATGGGAAATTCGAAATGGCCAAGAGGGCGGGGAGGTGGAGGCTGGAGGGCGGTACTTCCACTTCCGCTTGGCAGCTGTGCGCCATTTTGCACGTGGCTGCTTTGCATGAGTCCTTCTGTCTGTCCCACACCTAACATCCGCATCTATTTCTCTCTTTCCATTTCCGCTGACGATTTCCTTTCTTTCTTCGTGCGAACTTGGCCCCTCGGCATTTACTTTTTTTCTGTGTTGGTTTTGTCGCAGTTGATGTTCTTCAATTGTTTTTTGGGCAGTGTACTGTTGGCGTTTGGGGAATTTGCACATTCCGACTAGGAAGAATTTACGTATTTTATTTGGTAAAGAAGTATTTTTATAAGTTTTATATTCAAAATTATTTTTTTATTTATTACCTTAGAAATAATAATGGGGAAAAATATTTATTATAGTTTTAATTACGTTTAATTTGGCATTTTCTTGGGTTTTATATAAACTTTATATATTATAAAGCAACATATTATTTGAACATTAAAATATTTAAATACTATTAAAAATCTTCGTTACAAACCCTTAAATTCGTTTAACTTTTTTCTTGGGATATATATTTCTATTAATATTTTATTTAGACATACAAAAATTTAAATACCAATAAAAATCTTCGTTAAAAACCACTTATTTTCCTTTTGTAACGAGTTATTTTTTATTTTTACAAGCAAACTTTTTATTTTGGTTTTCTTTATTTTAGACAGGAATTCAGGTCCGATTCAGACAGGATCTCGGAGGTATACCGATCGGAATCAGATAGGCTAAAAAATAAACCGGAAATATTGAAGTTTTCAAAAGTTGATATCAACTTAGCAGGACATCAAAAAAAAAAAAAAGAATAAAACATTGAACGGCATTTTTTTTTTCTTTCACGAATAATTAACGGCAAATAATGGAATAATAAAAATTTTGATTTTCCAAAGTTGCTCTGCTAACTTGATGCACATTGTTTTCTTTGTAACAAATGTTTACATGCCTTTGCCCTCTGACATTTCGGCTATTTCACCATTCTCAGTTCATCAGCTTAGCTGGCAAACATTCATCAACTCTTTACACAAGGTGTCGAGCCATCAAAATATGCATCCTACACTCATTCCTCCACATTTTCCTGCTGAACTCATAAAGCGAGCACTTGATTTGTTTGAACTTGTAGGCGCCCTTTTTCATTTCACCTCCTTTTATTTCCCCTTTTTTAATCATAGCTCACCTGGATCTCGCTGCTCTCTCTCTCTCTTTTCTCTCTTGTGCTCGAAATAATTGCAATGTTTACTTCGGCGCTGGGAGCCAAGCTAAGTGAAGCGTTAAGGCGGTATCAGGAGGCAACCAAATGACGTTGGGAGCATCTCTGCTCTTGATTAAAATTTCTGATTACTACACTGATACTGCTGCCGCGCAAACAGAATGCAAAAAAAAAAGTGAAAGAAAAGAAAGAAAATGAACACAAAAAAAGAAAAACACGAGAGAGGGGGGAAAGTTAACAAAAAGCCAAGTTAAGTAAAAGGGGCCACAAAATGCAACGACAGCGTTTTGTGTTCCACCTTCATCTGCACCTGCTGGTGCTTCTGGTGCTCCTTCTAATAACATATCACCATCACCTGCTGTGTTTGGTTTTCATTAGTTGGCACCGAATCCTTTCATCTCCTTTGCCTTTGCCTTTGCCCGCCAGCATGATTGATGATTTCAATTTGAATTTTCATGTCAAGTGGTGATTCATAAGCTGACACCAGGGGAAAAAGAAAAGCTGCCTCAAATTACTACTCCAACTTAATTTAACTTTTTCGAACATTCTCTTGCTTGTTTACGCTAACGCGACTGTACTTCCGCTTTTAGCTGATATCTCTTTATGTATGTTTTTTTTTTTGTATATTTTGACCGAGGTGGTAGCGAGTGTGTTGTGCTAATTAATGATGCCCATGACAGAAATTTATGCGCTATATATATAGCAAAAACTTTTGCAATATTTGTTCGCATTTAGTTTGCCTATCATTCCTGTCTGTTCTTGTCTCTGGCTTCCCTCTCTCTGTGTGTCTGTGTGTGTGCGTTTTCATATGTGCACATCTGTGTGTTTGTTGGCACTTCCGCTTCCTGTATTAGGCCGGAATATTGTGCTCAGTCCACTTCATATTTGTTTATTATACACTTACCCATTAGCCATTCAGGCATTGTTGTCTTGTTTGCTTTCCTCGAAATTATTGGCTTTGGCTTGAGATATATGTAGATGTCATAATCAATGCCATCAAATATTGTTCAATTTAAGCTGTTGTTTTTGGTTTGAAATATTGTGATTTGCGGTTAGAGCAAGTCATAATCATATTAATGATGAATTCATAAATTAATCAAGTTATCAGTTGCTTTTAAGCATCTAGATTGCTTTATATAAATAAATAAATATTTTCTATAAAAGCGTGTAGCTCTACCTTCTTTTCACATAAATCAAGACACTTCTATTATGTCAAAAAAGAAAATAAATCTCCGAAGTATTGTAGTATTTTTAGTATAAATGCAGTATTTTTTGGCTAAAATTCCCAAGTACGAATTCAGTGTCAAACCATGCAAAGGTTTTCGTCTTGTTACTGAATTTTTACTTCACAATTTTTGATTCAATGCCTGCAGAAAACAAACTCTAATTTTTTAAATTTAAAGCATGAGTATTTTTGAAAAGAAAAATCTCTAAAATACATTTAAACTAAAATTTCTTCCATTTAGATCTAACCAAAATCCTATGTTTAAAGGGTATTTCACCTTCAACCACATATCGAGAACATACCAATCTTGTTTATTAATAACTCGTTTTGCCTTATTGTCCATCCCGTGGCCAGGACACTCTGCTGGGCAAACTTCGCCCCGGGGCAACTGGGTTCCGTCTAATGGTCATTGGCTGTTCCAGACTCCATTATGCAGCCATCATATCCCTCTCTTCCGAACGTTGGGCGTGCATCGTTAATGCCTGCGGAAGTGAGCTTAGTCCTGGTCCTCCATGATGTTGTCTGCCGCTCATGTTTCGAACATAAAACTTTTGCCATTGCATTTAGGTGAGCGGCAACAAATGCAACATGAGCATCGGCAGCTGCTGCCTGCCGCCTCTTCATCTCTTGTTGTCTGCTGTCCTTGCTCCTGGCTCCTAGCTCCTTCCCCTTTCTATCTATGCAATATCGAGTGGCGGCTTTTCTGGTGCTCAAGGTGTGTCTTTCATTTGCGGAAAGTGCACTGAACGAAATATAATTATAAATACAGAATTTTGTTTGTAAAATTGTTTGCTTTAAATAAATAGTAATATTCAGAGCTAATTGTTTTTTCTTGTTTTTAAGAATATCCTATTATTCAGTATACAAATGTTTTCCTTAGTGAATCCTCTTTTATTCCATTGGCAGGGTTGATGATGCAACCCCACAGCTCATCATCCTCACGAATCCTTGACACTAAGTGTGGGTAACCAAGCTCTAAGTGAAGTTCAATAGAGTTTGAGTTTTGGGCTTAGGCTGTTGTTTCTGTATTCGAATCCATTCAGTTGTTTCGCCTCGAGGGGAGCAAACAAGTTTCATATTGCCTGCCACTTTTAATAAGCCAGGAAAATAGAAAACTAAGAGGGGAAATTCACAATTTGAGTACATATGTGAAGAGTCTCAAAACAGTTAAGAGGGAAACACTAGGAAAATCATAATCTTCGAGGGAGTAAAAAGAGTGGAAATATGAGTCATTAATCTTAAGGAACTTATAAATTATGATATAATATTGTTGTTTTTATTTCAAGTAATAATCTGTTTCCTAACTTAATAAATAAATATAATTAAATGTTTTCCCTTCTTTCTTAAAGTTCTTTTTTAATTTTTAACTCTAAAATTATCTCCAGAAAAAGTAATATTAAAACACTTTAAAAAAAACTGCAAATTCTGCAAAAGTATCAATGACGTTGAAACCTGCAAATAAACATAGGGATATACATGCATCAAAGGATGAAACAAGGAGCAGCAAGTAGTAAAGCGAAAATAAAGCAAAATAGCGCTTAATACACATAGTGATGACGTCAAGGGGAAAAATCGGCTTCGGAAAAGCGGCGGCAACGGGTTCGGGTGTGGAGAGCTGCAGCAGCAGCAGCAGCCAACGACAATGACGACTTGTCAAATATTGACGTATCTCTTGAAAATTGTGCTTCAGCGCGGCTCATCCAATGTAAGCAGCCCAATGGGCCATGTGCCCGCCACTCCCCCAAAGTCCTCATTTTCCCTTTTGTGTCCTGACCTATCCTATCCGTCGGTATCCCTTCCTGGCAACGTCAGCAACATCATCAACTAGTGTGCAACACATATGACACTGTTGTTGCCAACTAAACTTTTTCGTAAGCCCATATGAAAGTGGGTACAGTTAAACCTCAATGATTTTACAATATATATCGTGTAATTTTAGGTAATAGATATTAAAATTTTGATTTTAATACGTTGATCAAAAGGAAGACGTAGGAAATATACAAAAATATCAAAGAATATTGAAAAATAAGATAGATTAGGAAATATAAAAATAAACAGGAAATATATTAAAAAATTTGAAAAAATATAAAAAAATATAGGGAATAGTGGTTAATTGTTTTAGGGAAATATACACAAATACAGGGAAATATACAAAAATATAGGGAAATATACAAAAATACAGGGAAATATACTAAAATAAAGGGAAATATACAAAAATATATGAAAATAATTGTTAGGAAAAAAGAAAATATAAAAAGATCAACGAATTTATAGGAAACCCCATGAAAATGTAAGAACATTTACGAAGACACAAATAACTGTGTGGCAAATTATAGGGAAATTTTGGGAAATATTTATCAGTTAATAATAGAAATAATCAGGAATCAAGAAAAATACAAAAATAATATATAATATAAATATAAGTATCAGGAAATATTGAAAAAAAAGTACAGATAAGAAAGGCTAGGAAAGTCACAGAAAATAAAAAAGAAATAAAATCTTAAGTTCTGAATCAAGGAATTCATTAATTCGATTTCGAAATATTTTTTTTATTTTTTTATGTGATTGTCAAATATTTTCCTCAATATTTCATTCTACATTTCAGTTAACGCTGCTTCACTGTACTCAACATTTATCATTTGTATGACTAGCATCGACGTTTTGTATGCATTTGCTTCCCTTTTCTGTCCCTTTTGTATTTGTTTCATGTCCTTTTTTCGCTTTCGTTGCACTTTTACTGTCCGATCCTGCTACTGTGGCTCCTTGTTCCACCCGCAGAGCCCGTCCCTTCTCTCCACCTTGTATCCAAACCTCCGCCCGCTTGTCCTGCCAACCAACTATGGCACTTCATTTGCTGCGCTCAAGTGGATCCACTTTCATTTGTTTGCCTTACAAAAAAAAAAAAAAAAATGCACAAAGAAAAAAAAAAACGGTAGAAAAGTAAAAAACAAGAGTGGGAGGAAAGAGGTTGACCCTTGCACCCCGCCAATGGATGATATTCCTTTTCGCCGCCGCCCCTGTCATTGTCGCCCCTGCCATACAGTGGAGTGTGGCTGCTGACAGACAGTTGTAGTAGTCGCCGTCCGTCGCCTGCTGCTGATTCAGCTTTGTTTGCCTTAAGCCTTTGTGCACACACTTTGCACTTCGGAGACTCTAGCGCCTCTGGAATCAGACTGCCAACTGCATAAAGCAAAAAAAAATAAAGGATAAAATTCCAAAAATGCACTAAACTTTCAAGTCACTGAGAGAAATTTGTTTACAGTTTGGCTTTAATATTTAGTTTATTTTTTTAAAAAGAATCTTTTACAGAAATAAGAATTATAATTGATAAAAGAATGTATCTCTTTCTTGACTCTGAATGGCCTTTCTCGGTACTTCTTCAAGTGCAACCCTCCGGAGGAGCAACAGCAGCAAAAAATGAGCAGTGGCCGCTGCCTGGGGGGCAGGAATGGAAGCTTAAAGGGGTTTGAACCTTTGTGCACTGGCCGCAGAAAATGCATCATCAATATGGCAGCAATGGCTCTACTCCTGCTGCTGCTGCTCCTGGTCCTGCTCCTGTTCCTGGTCCTGCCACTACTGGTCCCGGTCCATATGTGAATGACGGACGCCTTCGGGCAGAAGGAATTGCCATGGAAGAGTTATCCGCACGCATAATGCTTTGCCCCTCTTTTCTTTGCTTTGTCTACGTTTGCATTTGCCGGAGGGGGCGTGGCAACGCCCAAACGCCTCCGGGGACTCTTCACTCTTCGTCCTCGCCGCTTGCCACATGATTTTCAGCATAGCAGAGTCCTCGGGGCTGCATCGTGCTTAGTCAGTCAATGACAAAGGACCTTCCACGCTGTGCATCCTTTGGCACAAGTTATTGGCGTTGATATTTTACGATTCTTGTCTACAAGTCATCGGCCAAATGGTCCGTCTACTGCAATGGATGTTGTTTGTGGCCAGGATATTCTTGGGTTAGCAATTGGTCATAAAAAAAAATTATACCCACTTATGGCAGGGGAAATACGATTTGGGCGAGATGAATTTATTTAGATAGATCTTTTGAAATAAATCAAGAATTTTATTTATATTAAATAAATATAGAATGGTTAAGAAAACACAAACTCGACGTGGGTTTTATAAGTATTTTTAAGCTACCTTTAAACTTTTTATATATTATTTGGCAAAATTGTTGTTTTTTTATTTGGAGGTTTTTCAAGGTAAATTTTTTCATCATTTTCAGTTGTTCATTTGTGCTTTTCATTTTTAGTTGTTTACGTTTTTGGTGTTTATTTTTAATTGTTCATTTTTCGTGTTCATTTTCAGTTGTTCATTTTCCGTGATTATTTCAGTTGTTCATTTGCAGTTGTTCATTTTCAGTTGTTCATTTTCAGCTGTTCATTTTCAGTTTTTAATTTTTAGTTGTTCATTTTCAGTTGTTCATTTTTAGTTGTTCATTTTTAGTTGTTCATTGTCAGTTGTTCTTTTTCAGTTGTTTTCTTTTTTAGTTGTTTATTTTCAGTTGTTCTTTTTATTGTTTTTATTTTTATTATTTTGATTATTTGTAGTTGTTTATTATTCGTGGTTAAATCTTTTACATTTACATGTTCATTCGCAGTCTTTAAAATTCGAACCATTTATAGCATTAAATTTAGTTATTCTCCTTAAAATCATTTATTATCTCTTTTCAACATTTGCATTTTCTATATAAAAAAAAAAAATAAAATAAATAAACTTGCATCAATGGCAGCTCCCCAGCGGCACTCTAACAAAAACTGTAGCTCTGACCTCTGCAAATTAAAAGCAAAAACAAACAGTGCACTAAAAGAAGCAGCAGCAGGACAAAGAACAATAATAATAATAAGAAGGCAAACAAAAACAAACAGGCCAAAAGGCAAACTTTCGGCCAAATCCTTACAAATGTTTATCTTTTCTTAATCCCGTACTTAACTGTTAGAGACGACCGACCAGCATTGGCTAAGGCCATCCAAGTTCTATAAGAAAAGGGGAAGAAATGGGGGTTTATTTTGGAGAAATGTGCATGAAGCTGGCAAATTGCTTAACGCTTCAGAGCATCTCCCCTTTGAAGACTCCTTTTCTGCTATTTTCTTAACACAGTTGTAAAAACTTTTTGCGCTAAAAATTTGTGCTTTCGAAAATCCAAAGAATTTTTGCCAAGCGGCTGGCAAGGAGTTTTTCTTGAAGGAGAGTTTTACTTGAATTTTTGCAACGACAAGTTTCGCAACTATTGGGGTAAAGTGGGGTGTGCCGGGGTGTACGCGGGGTGTGTAATGACCATTTTTGCGTTGAGCTTCATTTGCACATCGACCACAAATGTCGAGAAAGTTCTGAACTTGCTATTTATCTATTGCACTCTCACACTTTCCTTGCAAAAAGTCCCGCCATCATAACGTTAAATCTGTCGCCATAACTCTTTTGCTTTTCTTAAATAATTTTCTTCGTTTTTTTTTTTTTCAAGCTTTGAAGTTTTCTTCCAGCTGTTTAATTGTTTTATATTTATACTTCGTTGGTTAAAAGGGAGCTGGGGTATGCTGGTAAAGCTGGAAAGGGTTTGTGTCGTCTTTGGATGTATTTTTTAGTTGCTATTTAAAAATATAAAAAAAATAATGAGTAAAGGAAATATATATACATATATCCATATTATTTTAAAACGATTAAAGTAAATTAAATATCTTGAAAATTATTTCTTATGTTTCATGAATTTTAGTTCATTTGTTCATTTTGTTAGTTCATTTTGTGAGTTCATCATCATCATCATCTTTCATCTTTCAAATTTAAAAATCCTATTTAAACCTCTTAATTCAAAATTCCACTTGCCATAATGAAAATCTTTTATCAAACACCTGTAAAATCTCTTTCTTTTTTTAATAGTTTATAATTTTTCTTTTCCATTTTGATGCAACAATAATGTTTGCAACACTAAAGCAAATAAAACACTTGCAATTGTCGCAGCTTTTCACTCTTCTGGCATTTGTTTTTCTAGTACTCCCTTTGCTTATTTATCTTGGTTGTGGATGGAATTGTGGGCGTGGGGAAGTTAGCTCCTGGAAGACGTTCTCCCATCGCGTCTTAATCTTTTGTTGATGCTTGTTTATTCTGCAATTACTTAGGCGTTCTGTTTGCGTCGTCTGCACTGCGGCT